>JACEVL010000311.1:0-52500 GCA_020284085.1 Aporrectodea caliginosa
TTTGGTTTTTTAAAAAAATTTTTTTTTAAAAAAAAAAAGGAAAAAAAAAATTTTTCAAAAAAAAGAAACCCGGAAAAGGGGGAAAAAAAAAAAAAAAAAAAAAAAAAATTTTTTTTTTTTAAAAAAAAAAAGGGGGAAAAATTTTTTTTTGGGGGGGGGGAAATTGGGAAATTTGGGGGAAAAAAATTTTTTAAGAAAAAAAGGCCCTTTTTTTAAAAACCCAAAAAAAAAAGGGGAAATTTTTAAAATTAAAAAAAAAAAAAAAATAAATTTTAAAAGGGGGGGGAAAAAAAAAGGGGAAGGGGAAAAAAAACCCGGGGGGGGGAAAAAAAAAAAGGGGTTTTTGGGAAAAAAACCCCCCAAAAAAAAATTTGGGTTTTGGGGGGAAAAAAAAATTTTTTTTTTCCCGGGGGGGGGGGGGGAAAAAGGGGGTTTTTTTGGGAAAAAAAAAGGGGGGAAAATTTTTTAACCTTTTAATTTTTTTAAATTTTGGGCCCCCAAAAAGGGGGTTTTTTTTTTTTAAAAAAAAAATTTAATTTTTTAAAAAAGGGGGGGGGGGCCCCCCAAAAAAATAAACCGGTTTTTTTGGGGGGGAAAACCCCCCTTTTTTTTTTAAGGGGTTTTTTTAATTTTGGGAAAAATTTTTTTTGGGTTTTTTTTTGGGGGGAAAAGGGAAAAAATTTTCCTTTTTTTGTTTTTTTTGGGGAAAAAGGGGGTTTTTTTTTTTTTGGGGGGTGAAGGGGGAAATTTTTTGGGGGAAAAATTTTTTTTTGGGGGCCCCAAAAAAAAAAATTTTTTTTTCCCCTTTTTTATAAAAAATTTTTTTTCCCAAGTTTTAAAAAAATTTTTTTTGGTTTAAATTTTAAAAGGGGGAAGGGGGTAAAGATTTTAATTAAAGGGGGAAAAAAAAAAATTAAAAACCTTTATGGGAAAAAAAAGGGGGGGAAAGGTTTTTTTAAACCCCCTTTTTTTTTTTCCCCCCCCCTTTTTTAAAAAATTGTTTCCTTTAATTTTTTTTAACCCGGAAAAAAACCCCCCTTTTTTTTTTTAAAGGGGGGTTTTTTTTTTTAAAAAAAACCCCCTTTTTTGGGGGGGGGGGGGGTTCCCCCTTTTTTTTCCCCCAACTAAAATTAAAAAATTTTTTTTAAAAAAAATTTTGGTTTAAAATTTTTTTAATTTTTTTTCCCAAAAAATTTTTTTTTGGGGGGGGGTTTTTTCAAAAAAAAAAAAACCCTTCCCGGGAGGTTTCCCAAAATTTTTTTAAAAAAAAAAAAAAATTTTTAAAAAAAAGTTAAAACCCTTTTTTTTCCGGGGGCCCCTTTTTTTAAACCCCGGAAAAACCTTGGCCCTTTTTGTTTTTAAACCTTTTTTCCCCTTTTAAAGGGTTAAAGGAAAAAAGGGTTTTTTTCCAAAAAAAATTTTTTTAAAATTTCAACCTTTTGGGGAAAAAAGGGGCCCCCCCTTTTTTGGGGGGGGAAAGGTTTTTTTGGGGGGGAAAACCCCCCCCCTTTTTTTCCAAAAAAAATTTTTTTTTGGGGTGTTTTTTTTTAAAAAAAAAAAATTTTTGAACCCCTTTTTAAAAAAAGGAAAAAAAAAATTTTTAAAAAAAAAAAAACCCCCCCTTTTTTTAAAAAAAATTTAAAAAACCCGGGGGGTTGTTGGGGGGAAAAGGGGGAGTTTTAAAATTTTTTTGGGGGTTTTTAAAAAAGGGGGGGGTTTTTGGGGTTTTAAAAAAAAAAATTTTTTTAAAAAAGTTTAGGAAAAATAAAATTTTTAAAAAAAAAAAAAAAAAAAAAATTTTTTTTTTTTTAAAAAAATTTAAAATTTTTAAAAAAAAATTAAAAAAAATTTTTTTGGGAAAAATTTTGTTTTAAAAAATTTGGAAAATTTTTTAAAAGGGGGGTTTTTTTTAAAAAAAAAAAGGAATTTTTTAAAAAAAAAAAAAAATTTTTTTTAAAAAAGGGGAAAAACCCCCAAAAATTTTAAAAAAAAAAAAAAAAAAAAGGGGTAAAACCCCCTTTTTTTCCCCCCAAAAATTTCCCCCCGGGGGGGGGAAAAGGTTTTTTTAAAAAAAAAATTTAAAAATTTTGGGGGATTTTTTTAAAACCTTTTTAAAAAAAAAAAAAACCCCCCCTCCAACCCCCCCCCCCGGGTTTTTCCCAACCCCCCTTTTTTTTTTGGGAAAAAAAAAAAAAACCTTTTTAAAAAAAAACCCCCCTAAAAAAAAAAAGGGGGGGGGTTTTTAAAAAAAAAAAAAAACCCCAAAAAAATTTTTTTTTTTTAAAAAAAATTTTTTTCCCCCCGGGGGGGGGGGTTTTTTCCCTTTTTTCCCCCCCCCCAAAATGTTTTCCCCCTTTTTTTCCCCCCCCTTCCCCCCCTTTCCCCCCTTTTTTTTTTCCCCCCCCCCCTTTTGGGGGGGGGGGCCCCCTTTTTTTCCCCGGGGAAAAAATTTTCCCCCAAAAGGGTTTCCCCCGGAAGGGGAGGGGGCCCCGGTTTTTAAAAATTGGGGTTAAAAATTTTTAAAAAAATTTTTTAAAAAAGGGGGAAAAAGGGGCCCCCAAAAACCCCCCCCAAAATTTTCCCCCCCCCCAAAAAAATTTTTTTTTTCCCCCCCGGGGGGGGGAAATTTTTTAAAATTTATTTAAAAAAACCCAATTTTTTAAAAAAGCTTTTTTTTTAAAAAAAATTTTTTTTTTTTTTTTTTAAAAATTTTTTTTCCCCCAAAAAATTTTTAAAAAAAAATTTTTTTTTAAAAATTTTTTGGGAAAACCCCCCCCCAAAATTTTTTTTCAAAAAATTTTTTTTTAAAAAAAAATTTTTTTTTAAAAACCTTTAAAAAATTTTTTCCCCAAAATTTAAAAAAAAAAAATTTTTTTTTTTTTTTAAAAGGGTTTTTAAAAAATTTTTTTTAAAAACCCCGGGGGGGTTTTTTGGGCCCGGGAAAAAAATTTCCCTTTTTTTAAAAAGCCCAAAGGGGGGGTTTTTCCCTTTTTTTTTTTCTTAAAAAAACCCAAAATTTTTTTTTGGAAAATTCCCTTAAAATTTTCCCAAAAAAATTTTTGGGTTTTTTCCCAAAAAAAAAAAACCCCTTTAAAATTTAAAAAAATTTTTTTTTTTTGGGTTTTTGGTTTTCCCCCTTAAAAAAAAAAAAAAAATTTTTTTTTAAAAAAATTTTTGGAATTTTGGGGAAAAAAAAAAAAAAATTTGGTTTTTAAAAACCCCTTTTTGGGAAAAAAAAAAAAAATTCCAAAAATTTTTAAAAAAGGGGCCGGGGGAAAAAAATTTAAAATTTTAAAAAACCCTTAAAAATTTTTTTTTAGGTTTTTTAAAAATTTTTTTGGGGAAAAAAAGGGGGAAAAAAAAAAAAGGTTTTTTTTTAAAAAAATTTTTTTTTTAAAATTTTTCCCCCCCAAAAAATTTCCCCTTTAAAAAAAAAAAATTCCCAAATTTTTTTTTTTTTTAAAAAAAAATTAAAGAAAGGGAAAAAGGGGTTTAAAATTTTTTCTTTTTAAAACCCAAAAAACCCGGGGTTTTTTTTTAAAATTTTTTTTTTTGAAATTTTTTTTTTGGGGGGTTTTTTCCCCTTAAATTTTTTTTTTTTGAATTTTTACCCCCCTTTTTAAAAATTTTTTCGGTTTTCCCCTTTTTGGCAAAAACCCCCCAAAAAGGGTTTTTTAAATTTTTTAAAATTTTTAAAAAAATTTTTTTTTTCAAATTTAAATTTTTTTTTTTTTTGGGGTTTTTTTTTTCCCTTTTTTTTGGGTTTTGGGCCCCCTTTTTTTAATTTTTTCCCCCCGGGGTTTTGGGGGCCCCTTGGGTTTTTTTTTTTAAAAACCCCAAAAAAATTTTTTTTTTAAAGGGCCCCCGGGTTTTTTTCCCCCTTTTTTTTTGTTTTTTTGGGGGGGTTTTTTTTTCCCAAAAGGGGTTTTTGGGTTTTCCCTTTTTAAAATTTTTTTGGAACCCCCAAAGGTTTTTTAAAAGGGGTTTTTGGGGTTTTTTGGGCCCTTTTTTTTTTCCCCCGTTTAAATAAAAAAATTTTTTTTTTTTTTTTTAAAATTTTTTTTTTTTTCCCCCCGGGGTGTTTTTTTTCCCCCTTTTTTTTTTTTTCCCAAAAAACCCCCAATTTTTTTTTTTTTTTTTTTTTGGGGGTGGGTTTTTCCCCGTTTTGGGTTTTTTCTTTTTTTCCCTTTTTTTTTCCCCCAAAAAATTTGGGGCCCCCCCGGGGGGTTTTTTCCCCCAAAAAAAATTTTTTTGGGGGGGGTTTTTTTTTTTTTTTTTTTTAAAAATTTTTAAAATTTTTAAACCCTTTTTTTTAAAAATTTTGGGTTTTTAAAAAATTTTTTTTTTTACAAGAAAAAATTTTTTTTGGGTTTTTTTTTCAAAAAGAAAATTTTTTCCCCAAAAAAACCCAAAAAATTTTGGGAAAAATTTTTTTTAAAAACCCCCAAATTTTTTTTTAAATTTTGGGTTAAATTTTTTTCCCGGGGAAAAAAAATTTTTAAAAGTTTTTGTCAGTTGTCAGATACTAGTAGCCAAAGCACCTTCGCACACTCTTCACCGTCCAGTCATCCCGGTCTACCCGTTCGTTTTCAGATCTCACTCTCCCGTCCACGAGTCACTAATCGCCTCAAGTTCTCCAACCGATCCATCTGCCACACTGCTCCTCAATTCCGAAACAAACACCTGCTTAATCCCCAAAATTCTCAGTTCCTCCAACAAAACTGCCACTCACTCACCGTGACCTGCCTCAGGCTCCTCTACTCATCATACCACAGATTTTCCAAACTGAAGTCTCGTCTCTTCCAGAAATCTTACCCTGATCCATCCGATCCTCTGCCTTCCAAGCTTTCTCGTCCTCGACGAAACCCCCCATAACAGCTGATCTGCCTATCAATGTTTGACAGTTGTTGACAAGGTGGAGGGGGTCAAAAACTGCCTAAAATTTGTTGCCATAATTAATGGACGACCCATTACTTATTTAGGTAAAAGTTTATTTTAGAGTATTTAATTATGGCCATTGCATGGGTTTCAGTGCTGGTCAAACACAAGTTGCACTGATGAAAAAAATTCTTACTAAATAGAAGTCGGATTGACGAAAATAAACTTTTTTAAATGAAAAGAATCTTGCTTAAGTTAAATAGAAGCTGAATTAATAGAAAATAATTCTTAATTAAATAAAAGTCGTATTGATAAAAATAGTTTCAGCTTAAAAAGAAGCTGAATTTAACAGAATTTTGGCCTAATCGATTGGTTCGATTGGAAGGATTCTCGCCAAAGTAGAAGTTGGATTGATGACAAATAATAATGCTGCACGTACAACGGGGAAAATAATGAATACGCTAACATAACCTTTTACCTTATTTACGCTTGTAGACGTATACGAGTTATAAAGAACAAGGTACTTGTCGGTTAATTCACCGCATTTCATTTTCCCCATGCTAATGACTTTCCCACGTTAAATTAATTCACCGCATTAAACTGGTGTGGAAAACACAGCACGATGCTCTAGAAAAACATGTTTTAATTATTCCTAGTGCTGACGTCATATCCGTACAAGTCCATCCATTTTGCAAATAATACCGTAATAAGAAAACGTGGACGACACTAACCCTAACCCTGACCCTAACCGACCCTCACGACGCGTAACAACGAAGCATCAGCTTAACCTAACCGACATAGATTATAGAACTTTACGTCGTGAGGGTCGGTTAGGGTCAGGGTTAGGGTTAGTGTCGTCATTAGAAGATAGATAAAGGCTACGACATACTGCGTCTTATGAAACAGTGAAAAAATGGACGGACTTGTACGGATATGACGTCACAACTAGGACTGTGCTTAAAGGAAACAAACGCGTGTCTTCCGGTCGCGTAGAAATTTATTCGGGTGCATGAACAGGCAAGGTAGACGCAAGAAGTAAATGCGGTGAATTAACCGACAAGGTAGTACACGAGAAAATTAAATACGGTGAATTAATCGACAAGTACCAGAACAAGTTAAAAAGAACGATGCACGACAAGGAACTGAAGTCTAACGACATCTAGTGGTCTGATGTTCATCCATCGTCTACGGGGGTTCTAATTCCGACCCGAATGAACATAATTTTAAAAAATAAACATTTGAATAGGCAGTATACAGGCAAGTATACATCGATATACATCAAGACCACGCTAGATCTTTGCCATTGTTACAATTTAACTTTAAATAGCTCGGCCGCTTTCTAGAAAACTGCTTTCGGGAAATTGGGCTTTTGTCTATTTTCAGCGTTTTCAGGGAGTTGGGTTGACCCCGTCTACGGGGAATTAAAGATTAAGATCAAACCACGATTATAATTATTAGCAACTCTCTCGATGGCTTTGCTGCCGTTAATTAAATGTGTTTGTCCACTATATTATATGCACAGAGTTATAGAATCTAACCAGGTTTGGCATTAAAGTAGAATTTCTCCATAATTCGGTTTAAACTAACATCAGCAGAAAATGGCGACGATTAAAATGTTTCGCTACAGTGGGAACTGAGCTGAAGTTTTAGAGAGTATATCCTGTCATCTAGCGAATACATTTAACGCGCTGCAACCAAAGACATTCTAGGCTTATAAAAATTACTATTAACAGTCATTTTTCTAAAATTGCTATTTATTACATTTATTAGTACCTCACACGAAGAGCTTATAGGTAGAGACAGGTGCGCAGACAGGTGAACAGTTGCAAGCCTGATGTTCCATCACGATGTCGGTTAGCATCGTAAGCGCGTAAAGGTATGTCATTCATATGCAATTATGAATTCAGTCGTGCGTAGATTCAGTCATGTGAAAATTCAGTTAGGCCTACCGGTAAATTCTATAAATCGTACACGAGCCATTTATTCATTCAGTAAGACATTCGTCTATAGATTCCGTTGCAGTACATGTATCGAAAGCTTCAGTTAAGGAATTTATCCGCCACTTATGCAGCGTCTTTTTCGAACCTCACAAAGTCAATGACCCTCTCTAATCCGCGTAAATCTGTCGATAGATAAGGTCGACCTGATCGGCTCAGCAGGTCGCAAGATGGCGTTAAACCATTGATAATACGATTCTCATTAGACACCTTTAATTCGCCATTAATTGACCATATACATTTGTCAGTTGCGTTTCTTCTATCGATATAATAAGAGCTGTAATATGCCAAAACTAATCTTTGTCGCCGGCAACGGCCTCTGTTGTCATAAGCTGCCGTTAAACTGTGGACACACTTCTATCGATAGATAGTTGTTGAAATCCATTGGATTAAAATGTAAAGTGAGTTTGACGTCAAAGGACCTGGCGCCCACAAAGTTTAATTAAACAATGGATACTATCCTACCAGCAACCCAGTTCGGTGACATTGAGCTTTTATGGGGTATTAACATCCGTTTTACCTTGTAACCGGCAACCGTTTTGGTCTAGTGGTTAGCATGCTGTTATATCAACTGAGACTTCGGGGAATAAAATCCACTGATTTGAAGGCGAACGGATTACCGTGAGAGCTAACAGATGGCATGGATGTTCGGAGTCTCTGAGGGAGCCGATTCTTGTTATAACCCACTTTTTACACTGGTTTCCTTTTCGTCTTATTAAAGGACTTGTGTCAAATTACGTCTCAGATAGGCTAATGTGTAGTTTGTAAAACATTGAACTCAGGTTACTAGATGACGTTATCCGCTAGAGAATGCAATGCTCTCATTCTAGGATTAACCCTCGGGCTACCAAGCTTTTTTGCAACACTGGCTACCAAGGGGGGGTGGTTACAACCCTCCTGGTTTTCGTGTTTGGTTTCACATATTATAACTTGTAATATAGCAATGGATTCAGAATTCATTTCTGCACAGAATGGTATATTTAGTTGTACATTATGTGAATGCACCACGAAATTACATCACTTTTAACAACGGAACCCATTAATTAGCGATATTTTATATTATTGCGTACATTTTTTACTTTTTGGATAAACAAATATAAGATTATGTGTGTTTTGAAACTGATCTATGTATAAAAGATACACACAATCATCCCTACACATGTTTATGTAGTATAAATGTATATACATACATACATATCCATACATATATATATATATATATATATATCGGTTTACGTTGTAATGCTGTATTCAGCCATTTTCACACAGATTACGCGTATTATTATTTATTTTGATCACTTCCGGTATTCAAAAGACAAATATGTATGTATGCAAATGAAGCCCAACATTCCCTCTAAAGAATCGTATCTTTGTTTCTCTTCCAGGAAGATAAATGAATACGCTACACACACAAAACTAAGGAGGAGTGTTTCCATTAAGCCATTTTTCACGCATATTACGCGTATTATTATTTATTTTGATCACTTCCGGTTTTCATAAGACAAAGATGTAGAAATGCAAATGAAGCCCTGAATTCCCTCTAAAGAATGGTATATTTTTTTCTGTTCTAGGAAGAATAGTGAATAAGCTATAGTCGAAAAACTAGGGGGTGATATCCACCCCCCTTCTGGTGCCTCGGGTATATCAGGTATAACTTTTGAATGGCGTGGGCTACCACCATGATGTTTACCTCAAAATGTGCGGCTATGAATCTGCTACAGCTACCTAAAATGCAAAAATTATATTCCATATGAAAACAATTATGCACAAAAACTTGGGGGTGGCAACCACCCCCCACCTCGGTAGCCCGAGGGTTAAATACCTTTATTAGGCTTTCGATATAGATTTTAAATTCGTCAGATGCGTTGTATCGCTAGCATAAAGACCTCGACCAGCGATTGAATGGTATGTGAGATAGACGTAACGGGTCTTAGAATCCGCAAGGCTCAGCTAAACAATAGATAATAGTTCATACTACGTTGTCAGCAACCCATTTGGATAACATTGTATTTTTGCGGAATGCTGAAAAAGGCCGTCAATAAATAACGTCACGCACCTAAGGGGAGGGGGTCGAAAATTTGCGACGATGTGTGACTTTGGGGTGGGGTTGAGAAATGTGACGTCACATCAGGTCTGTGTAATTAAATTTAACATTTAAAAAAAATGTAATTTTAGCAATAACAGCAAAAATTGTGAGTATTAAATTTTTATAATTTGTGTGCTTATTTTAATGTTATACGGGCACCATCATTCATAATTTTATTATTATTTAAATATTTGGTCACCATCAGATTTTAAAATATTCATGCTCTCCCCATTTTGTTCCATGAAGGAGTATATTACTTCGCCATTGGAAAATGGAGAAGCAGAAATTCAATAAATTTTAGCTACCGCTATTTAAATAAAACTTCCGGGATATCACGTGCCAGGCATGTTATTCCTGTAATATGCCAAAAATAATCTTTCTCGGTGGCAACGGCCTATGTTGTCACAAGCTGCCGTCATACTGTGTATACATCCATTCCATCATGCGCACTGGGACGAATTTTATAACTTGTTATAAATTCCCGTTAAGTTTAAAGACGCGGGAAAAAACGGCCCCTACGGACCGAAAGTTGAACCAGCGTCTACCGTTATAATACGATGAAAATAGACGGCAAAATTCTAGGAAATGCCTTGGCTTTTTACATACAACTCTATCACCAACTACCTGTTTTCACAGGCACGTTCATATTCTGTCGAACAACTGTCGAACAACTGCTAAACAGCAACGTTAGGCAACTGTTAAAGGCGTAAAACGAATACGAATAATTAGAGTCAGAAATCAAAGGCTATTATTATTATTATTATTACTAGTTGTTTACCCGTCCTAAGACGGTCAAAGGAAATTTAAAGAAAATGTGTTTATTCCAATGTGCAAAGTGTGCATGACATTAGTAAGTAAGTAAGTAAGTAAGTCAGTAAGTAAGTGAGTAAGTATGCTCTTTATTAAACGCCGGCAAACGCGCAGCGCTGTACATAAAAAGTTATACAAATAGTAGCAGAAAAGTTGATAGCAGCGCCACCTACCGATTTTTATTACACGCAAATTTCAATCCGCGTGACGGTTTAAATTTTCGCTAAAAATACCTCCCCTCCCTCCCCCCTCCCCTCTTCTCCCCTCCCTCCCCTCCCCTCCCCTCCCTCTAAACCGCTCCCCTCTAAACCCCTCTCCTTTCCTCCCCTCCCCTGAATTTGAATCTCCGCTAAAACTCCCCTCCCTCCCTCCCTCTCCCCTCCTTTCCTCTCCCCTCCCTCCTTTCCTCCATTCCCTCTCCCTCCCGTCCCTCCCCAATCCGTCACACCCTCCACTTCCCTCCCCTCCTTTCCACGCCCCATTTCTCCACTCCCTCTCTCTCCCGTCCAGTGTAGAGTCCAGCTACGCTGGACTCGTGTTGACTCTGTGTTGACTCTCTGTCGTGTTTGTTCATTGACCGCGCTATACGACGCTCGCGCGCCCCCTACCGATGTGTGTGGTTGTCGACCGCTACGCGGCGAACGTATGAGGCTGGCCCGCCTCGCGTTCCCCTCACCTGCCCCTGCAGCCAGAAATGCGTGCTGCCATCTGGCGAACTCACCTGCCCCTGCAGCCAGAAATGCGTGCTGCCATCTGGCGAATGACTCTTGCGAAACAGCGTTACACGACAGATGGACGCACGCATGCAGGGAGATTTCTGTGCGTTTATATTATTATTATTATTATTATTATTATTATTATTATTATTATTATTATTATTATTATTATTATTATTATTATTATTATTATTATTATTATTATTATTATTATTTATTATTATAGCAAAGTGAGTAATTTAGCATGGTAAGGTCGAGGAAAAACAGATGGCGTTCCCGCGTTGGACAGCTACCGAGAGTCTTTGGAATAGGTAGTTTGTTTCGAGGGTGTCATGGGTTGCATCCGTCAACCTTCGTCCAAGCTCCAACACAAAATTCAATCCTTCTGAGCTCCAAGCACCGCTGGACTCAAGTGCTACCGCCACAAAAGCATGTGTTCGGGTGATTGTGGCGTATTTCAATCTCTTTAATAATAATAATTTAATAATAATAATAATAATAATAATAATGATAATGATAATAGGTCTAATAGGCTCTTTTGCACAGCTTATTATTATTATTATTATTATTATTATTATTATTAATATCAAATTCCTTATCCACCACACTCTCTGTCTTAGCGGACTGATCTTACAGATTTTGACCTGATTGTGACTTGGCTTTGTTGTGCTATCGGTTGATGCGTTGAGGCGCTATAGAGGCGCTACATAAGTTACTTACATCACGAAATATGACACGAATTCGCGTAGATACCTGGAATTGCAGCCTCCTTTATAATTATTGAGCCTTTGATTTCTGACTCTAATTATTCGCATTCGTTATGCGAAAGTTTAGTGAAAACTTATGACAACATAGGTCGTTGACGTCGACAGAAATTATTGCTTCAATGTGACAGAAATTTGGCGTAAAATAGAACCGCTCTTCTGCTTTTACTTAGACTGCGAATATCACACGTTCAGAGCATTACCCATATATGGCAGTCCAGGAATTTATAGCGTAGATTAAAAGCGTTTAAAAGGTGTCTAATGAAACCAAAGCATCATCTAATGTTCAGCGACATCATACAGTTTCCAGGGTAGTGGACGTCAATCCTAATCTAGAATATTTATACAGCGCCCTAAAAAGTTCCGTTGGGGATCGACCTTATTCACAGGCGCTCAGTCAAAACAAAATCCATAGGCAGGTAGTATAAGGTCAGAATCGGTTCACAATCACGATCGATATGGTCAGGCAGGCGGGAACGACAAGATGGGTGGGGAAGAGAATAAATCAGAGTTGGGTTTCTAGAAGCAGACTGTCGCTCTGCCTTCCTGCCTGTTTGTCTGTCTACATTTCTACTTCTGTCCCTGTCAATCTGTCAATCTGTCTGTTTGTCTATCAGAGACTGCATGTCCATCAAAGGTACGAATGTACATTCAAAACGGCTGAATATTTATTTTCACTGAAAGATAAGTTTTGAATTGAAGCTACATAAATTATGTTGGCATACCACAGTCCTTACTGTAGCGATTGTCAGTTAGTCATTTGCTGGTTAACGACACTGTATCATGAAGTATATACTTACTTACTTTACTTATAACACGGATGATTAGCGTCGCCCTCCTCCTTTCCCAAGGCTAGAAACTGGTACGAATATTAATACATTTGTAAAATAAAGATATTATTAAAAAATTCGCAGGCGCAGAATTTATATCGTTGTTACAAAGCGTTATAAGGGGTGTCTAAGGAGACAAAGGCATCAGCCATTGTTCAGCGACATTTTATGTTCCAGGGCCATTAAACGGGAACAACGTTCTTCGCTCAGTCAAAACAAAATCTGTAGGCAGGTGTATGACATCAGAATAGGTTCTAGGTGAAGATCGAAGGGTCAGGCAAGCAGACAATCAGTCGGCTTCGGTGGGTGGTGTTTAGGATTGGAACAGCAAGATGGGTGATGAAAGTGGGCTCTGGAGGAAGACTGTCTATCTGACAATATTTCTGCCTCTGTCTGTCTGTCTGTCTGTCTGTCTGTCTGTCCATCTGTCTTTCTGTCTCTCTGAGAATGTAAGTCCATCTGAGGCATGCTATTTATAGATAAGGGGTGATAAAGGAAGAACATTTCGAAGGACTATGATCGATCGGATGAGAAGGGCATGACCCCGGGCACGTGGGAATGCTGCACCTGGTCACGTCGAGGCGTTGATTATCGTTGCTGAGAAGGGGTAAGTTACTGGGGGTTTGGTTACAGTTAGTTGTTGATAGAGGATGAGTGACACAGGTTTCGTTTAAGATTAGCAGCTTCATTGCAACTTCATTCGATTTTCTAGCGCCAGGCTGATTTGTTGGGATTACTTCGGTTGAACGGCGCTACATCATGCGGTTGGAAACGGTCACGTGGGTTGCGTGGTATTTCTCGACGCATTCGGGATCAACATCTGGTCACTCGACAACAACTTGAACACGCCGTTAGACGTCGCTGCAATCCACAATCCTCGAATGACCGTGGTCAGCTGTATGGACAAGGTGGCGGCTGACCAGATGTCCAGCAACGTCCGAGCCTTCAAAAAGCAGCGAGAGTCGGCCATGCATCCGTGACGCCGAGAGACGAGCCAATCACTTCCAGAAGTCACATCAGGAGATGGAGGTCGCAGGAGCCGACGCAATGAAGCTCAGATCGAGTCCTAGCATCCCGTCCAATCCTGATTTTTGCCTTAAAACCATTCCTAGATCCAGTATAAATATTCCAGATGCATCTTAAAACCGATAACCATTCTAAACCCATTCCAAATACCATTCAAGAATCAACTCAAGCTCAACCCTCTCTATTCTATTATTTTTTTAATTAGGGGTGGGCAACGATTAAAATCTTTAATCTAAATTAATCACACGATTAATATTTTTAATAACGCGATTAATTTTTAACGCATGTCACAATAAATAACAATTACAGTTACTTTACCGACTCCGAGTAGTTACGCTGAATATGCGCTTTCTAAATGCTTGCAGTTAATAAACAAAAAGCAAACAGGCTTTTACTAGTTGGCTTTAATTTTTAGTTTTTACCTTAGAGGTTAAAGTTTCAACTTAAAGTTTTTACTTTGCAAAAGCGATTTTAAAAAGAATTGTTTTAGCGTATTTATTAAAAATAATTTGGTCCAGTGACAATAGCGTTAACTACGTTAAAGAATTTTATCGCGTTAATTAATTGACGCATTAATCGCGTTAATAACGCGTTATATGTACCAATTTTGTATTATTACGTATTTATTTGGCGCCACTATCCAATAACCGATGGTAGACATTCATCCGTTGCCTATATCCATTCTGTGGCCTCCAAGGGCCGTTGACGTCAACCTTACCCTACTAGAGAAGTGTACGAGAATCGAAAGAATTACAATCAGCGATTTTTTTTATATTTTTTATTCCGTAGTTTAACGTCATCGTATGACATCAAAGGCCGTTGACGACAATTCAAAATTATGTACAATACAGTTGAAACAAAATTGATAGAGTTAAAGGCATCTAAACAGTACTTTACAATGCCACTAATATTCATTGTTTAGCAGCATAATATTATAGTTCCGATACTAATGTCAATGTTACTTTTATAAGATAACATACTGTAATATGGTTTTTCAGGAAAATTATACACTGTTTTGCAACAATTATCACACATAAAAATTTTTAACGTAAAATGAAAAGATTCCTGATAAACAGCAATAATGTACACGAGATTTCCAATCCAGCTATTCAATGATTATAACAACATTGGTTTCAAGTTTATAAAACCTGAAATTATGATATGAAATTTATATTTTAATTTTTAATTTTAAAACTTTTTTTTCATTCAATGCAACCAGACATCATAATTAAAATACATGCATTGGAATACATTGAAAACGACAGTTTTTTTTATCACATGTCAAAGATATGAATAGAAAAGAATATTGTAATTTGATCTGAGATTCTGAATCGTTTCATTTTATTTTTTAATTTCAGTTTAATGGTTATTAGATTTTATTATATATGTTATTGTGACATGAAATTCTGATTTTAGTTATAAATGATTACATAGATATCGAAAGAATAAACTGATTACATAGATATCGAAAGAATAAACGCAATTTCTGGTTTCATAGCATCTGAAGGAAGCGTGTAAAAGGTGTTTAAGACGGACACTATAATTATTAACTATTGCCTAGCGACATGTTGAGGACGCCAAGGACCGTTAACGTCGAATTTGCCATAATGAGAAAATCACCATTTGACTACAGACTGTTACAGTAGCGATTAAATGCAGTTACGTTCCTCCCCATTTTATATCGTTCTAATGTATCGTGTTAAAGGTGTCTTAGGTGTATCAATAATTGCCATCTGCCAATTACGGCGACTTGTAAGTTATATTCTAATTAAAAATATAATTTTCATCCGTGGCTGTAGTTCCTGTTCAACGACTCTTCGTCATAAGAGATGTAATTGGCGTTGCCCTCCTTTATCCAGGCTTCAGACTGGCACCACTTGAGGATATGGCAGTGGCTGAGCTTTTCTTTCACGTATACAAAGTTTAACGACGCTGTGTCACAACGTAAATGTATGTATGTATGTATGTATGAGCACTTGTTATAGCGCCCCTTCAAGATTTCTACTCAGAGGCGCTCACTACCACAGCGCAGACACTGATTCGGAGTTTGACGCCGAAGCGCATGAGCAATTGCGAGTGAAGGACTTGCCCAGGGTCCCTACGTGGCGGCTTGAGGTGGATTCGAACCCGCAACCCTCCGGCTGCAAGGCACTGAACATACCCCTATACCACCGCGCCCCACAAAATGATAAGCGTCGCCCTCCTCCGTAATCAAGGGTTATTATGTTTAATAACAGTCATAATTGAAGCAAATGCATGGTTTTTGAAAACGAAATAAATACATCATATTTACTGATTCGTTAAGTGTAGCCTTATCTATAAATGAGAATAGGTCTCGTTCGCAGAATAATCTCTTTCTCGAATTCATAGATAATAGTAATTAGCTAAACATAGGAATAAAAACATTCTCGTAGCTTGGATCCCTAGTCATATCGATTTGTGTCAATTGTGTGGAAATGAAGTGATAGAAACGCTCGCAAAGAAACGACTCGAAATGCCTGAGAATCACCTTGTCACCTTGTGCCGTCGAATCTCGCTGAATCCTAGCGATCGCCATTATAGTCAGCCTTCTCCATGCGTTCCGATCTCTCGTTGCCACTCTCAGTTCCGGAAGGTTCATCATCATCGTCTCGTGTATCTCCTCCATCCATCTCTTTCTTGGTCGTCCTCTTCCTCGCCTATCCCTCCCCACACGCCAGCATCATCTCCTTTTCCATGCCGTCCGCACGCATCACATCCTCTTAAGTGTCCTATCTCTTCCAGTATATGTTCATTTTTTATCTTCTCAGTCCAGGAGACCCTCAGCATTCTCCTCCAAATCCACATTTCGCATGCATCGATTTTCTTCTCGTGCTTTGGTTTTTGTCCATGCCTCGCACCCGTACAGCACCACTGGTATTATCATTGCTTTTACAATTCTTGTTTTCGTTTCCAGGCTCACCGCTTTATCCTTCCATATATTTTCCAGCCCCTGCATTGCTCCTTTTCCCAGAGTAACCAAAGACCTCCGTACCCACCTTCTCGTGGTGCGAACTGTTAGTAACCTCCCTACAGGGGGGCGAACGAACGGGTACGGCAGGCAAAACCAGAGGAAGGCAATGGCAAACCACCTCTGTACTTTTGCCAAGAAAACTGCAATCAAATATAAATAACATAATAATAAAATTGGTGAAAACTTAGACTACAACGGCTGAGGAGATAGCTGGATGGAATTAAACCCTTGATAATGCAATGCTCTATTTAGACACCTTTAATACGCTTTCAACAGACTCTATAAATATTTCACTTGCGTTCTGTCGTCAGATCCCATAAACACAATGTGAGGCCCTGGAATCTACAACTCTTAACAGCTTCTATGCGTTCAGTATTGACTATGAAAATTTAAAAATTCGAACTTTAATTCTTAAAGTTTGTAGTCTTTAGGCAAAGCGCCGCGGGCCAGAAAAAAATCATCGGCGGGCCGGCCTGCGGGCCTGCTCTTTGACATCACTGACATAGACTTTCACAACACTCTCGACTTTGTTGGGAAGGTCGACGTTAACGGCGCTTGCGGCCACGAAATGGCAATAAGAAAAGGAAAAACTGCCTATCATCGGGGTTCGAAGCCATAATAAACGAGAAGAGAGAAGCTGATCATTTACGCTGTGACACTACGTCGTTAAACAACGTATACGTGGAAGAAAATCTCGGCCACTGCCATATACTCGGGTGGTGCCAGTCTGAAGCCTTGGTAAACGTTTAAACGGTTGTCGTCTCAGACACCATTCAAACTATCCTACAGACGCTATAAATTCAGCAAAAATGCGTTTTAGCAATGCCTCTCATATGCTTTGGTCGACGTTGATGGCCGCTACAAAATGGTGATAAACAACGGAAAACTGCCTACGATTTGGGTAGTGCCAGTCCGAAGCCTTGATAACGGAGGACGAGGACATCAATCACCCTCATTACGACGCTAATTTTCTTTTTTTATCCCACAGTGTCGCTAAACTCAAACTACTCCTCAATCAATCAATCAATTTCGTTTATTCACAACACCAAGCTGACAGGTCGCAACTTGTTACAGGTAACAGCTATGAAAAATTGTCTAAGCTCTGACAGTTAATTATTAAATGGGTTGAGATAGCAAATATTATCTCTGCTCTAACATTTAGTTACTAAAGAAGAATTAGGCTAGTGGCAATGTTAGTTAGGGCGACAAACGAGGTAGCTAATATGGTATAAACCGGAGATAATGTATTTAGTAGATGTTTTTAAATAATACACGTGATATGAAATTTCGATGAAATTCCTACTACTATTGACACTGAATTAAGAAGCTGTAATATGCCAAAACAATTTCTGTCGACGGCAACGGCCTTTGTTGTCATAAGCTGTCATTAAACTCCGGATCCATCCAATTGCAACTGAGTCAGAAAATATACCCAAGGAGTAAGTATGACGATAACAGTCTTTAGCGGCCACAATCTGTCGCTTAACAATTAATAATACAGTGGTCTACTTAGACACCTTTAAAACTGAGTTTTCAGACGCTATAAATTCGTCATATGCGTTTGATCGCTAGATAACATGCATGGGTCTCTGGTCGCTATAAGTGCTGATAAACTGCCCACCATCGGGTAGTACAAATCCGAAGTCTTGATAAATGAGGTGGATGACACCCAATCAACCTCATTACGACACGGTGTCGTTAAACAGAAACTAATCAATGTTTTTACTGCTTGATACATCATTCCAGCGGTTAAGAAATAATCATACATCGATTGGGGTAATTGATTATCACTGCTATTAAATTAAACACTTCTATTGCGCCGGTGTCTAATGCAAAACGCACCGCCCGATGTCATAACAATAGCAAGTCGTAATTAGGTCAAGATCAGTTGAATTAGATGAGATGCAGTCATTGGTGTGGAGCAATTTAAATTCGAAATGATATGGGGCGACTGAGCAGAACGGACAGAAAAAGGTCCAGCATCTGAACACGGGTTATACTTCTTCAAATAGTTGTTTACACAACTATTATAGACCCTTTTACCATTGCATACTAAGAATTCCGATAATGAACTAACCTGGTAAGTCACCAGGTTAGTTCAGTGGTGACCTGTTATCTCGCATCGATGTTGGGCTGGGACCGTCGTCTAGTTTTACGCCAGAGTGACCATGGCATCGACGTCCATCAGACCGTAACCGAAGTGATGGCTGACTGCAGAGTCTACATTAGTAAAGGTAAGTTAAGGTAACGTTATATCTCAGGCACAGACAAGACAACAGCTAATAAATTTTAATATAAAATTGCTGTACTTAGCGTTTTGCACAGCTGTGTTTGCATCTGACGTTCTCGATAGAAAGTATAAATTCGTCAGTTACGTTTTTATCGCCAGGTGCAAACACAACTGTACAATGATTATTAGGAGTGGCGCTAAATAAATTATCCCAAGACATAAGTAATAAAACCCTTTCGTCAAATGCTGATCATTCTATCGATATACTGACCGAGAATCTTGTGACGTAAGTTCAGTTCGACGTCAGAGGAGTTACACGTTGGACAATTTCGTGTTGTCCTTAGACACCATTAAAACGTTCTCAATAGAAATTATAAATTCGTCATTTAAGTTTTACTGCCATATGCATGCAAGGCAAATATAATCCATATTAGTTCGTTTTACATTGTCAGAAACCTATTAAACGGGTGTCTATCTAATTTGTATGTTTATCTAGGAAAGTTATGAAGAGCGGTTATACCTTGTTTGCGGGATGAGCTATATAATAGTGGTTAGAATGTTGGATTTTCAACCATGATGTCTGGAGTTCAAATCCCCTCAATTTCATAAATTTCTTTTCGCTGCACTTGCGCCCTCGTCAACGCAGCTATTACTATAACGAGTACGCTGACTCTGGGAAGATGAAGGTAGTTAATTCATCGTATGTCCCCTATGCGTAATTCTTTGCTTTGGCGTCCTGTTCAACAACGGAGTTTTGTCAATTCAGGCTCACAGTTAATAAAACCTTGAACTCTGGCCAACTACCGTACTTCTGATTATTTCTTATTCCTCAGTACAGGCTTAGCATTGTTCAATGAGGTCACCTGATTATCTTTCTCTGGTCATTCCTAAATCAAGAACTGTTCTTGATGAATGAGCTTTCTCGGTTGCCTGATGCAGATTTTGGAACGCTCTCCCTGTATGTGTTCGTTCTACTCAATCGTTTATGCAGTGATCCCGTCCTAAACATTAGACTTATTTCAAATGAGGATCCCGTCCACAGTTTAACGACATCCTATGGCATCAAAGGCCGTTGATATCGACTGAAATTGTTTTGTAAAGTTATCACAGTTCCAGTTGCTTAATGCAGCTCTATGTCAAATCGCCCATCCGCCATTAGTCTTCACGGACTAACCTTGTGGATGTTGTACTGATTGCGACTTGCGTTTGGTGCGCCATCGGTTGATACCTTGTGGTTTAGACACCACCGCAATAGAAGTTAGTAGTTACATCATGAAATATCAATTAGTTCACAGAGAAACCTGGATTTGGCTCATTGCGAAGCTTATAACTGTGGAGTCTTTGCTTTCTGATTCTCACTTTAGAAATGGATACAGTTAGTAATGAGGGAATAACGCGCCTGAAATGTGTTTAATAAGGATGTCCAGGTTGTTTTAATTAAATAGTGGTCACCAGACATCGATTGTTTGATGTAACTTTCGAAGCGCTGTGTGAAAATTTACACACCTTTTTAAAGAGCGTCAAGATTAATATGAAAAATTAAATAGTCTCACATGTTCAGTCTTGATCCCCTATGCTCAAAATTATGCTGCGCTGAAACTCACGCGATATTTCCCATCGCCGTTAACACCATCTCTTGCCACGTCACAAGTAGCACATCTACTTCTACTACAACCACTATTTTAATTTACTACTAACACTGCTACTAATGATTGTGGGACAATGCGACCGATTGGTAATAGCAATCGCCTTGTAATAATTATGGAGAATACGGGTTCGATCCTCCTTCTCTGAGACGTTAACTGTGTAGGGACCTCGATCAAGTCCTTCACTCACAATAATTGCTCAGCGCCATCGATTGATGCTTGGTCATTATACAGTGGCGGCTAATAAATGCACACAGATATTATGATAATCAATCGCACACCATGCCCAAGATGTCGCAAATTAATAGATAATACAATGCTCGTCTTCGACACCTTTATCGCGCATTCTTCCGTGCTATAATTGTAGCCAATTCGTCCAATCGGTGGAATTCCAAACAACCGTCTATCATGCGGTATTATTAGTCGACGAGAACGGCCCAAAACGGCCACAAAATGATATTAAACAACGGAAATCTGAACTACCATCGGGTGTTGCCAGTCCGAAGCCGGGATAATAAAGGAGGGTGAAGCAAACTATCTCTGTTATGACGCTGCATCGTTCAATCGGAACCACTACAGATACAAATAATTATATCTAACAGTAACACAAGGGACGCCATGGGTTTTGACAACCGCAAGGTGTCGGTATCGTATTGTATCGTATCGTATCGTATCGTATCTATAGATTTATATAGCGCCTCTCTCAGAATAACGATTCAGAGGCGGTGTCAACACGAGGAAAAGGAAACGTCTTTAAAGAAAAAGCCTACATTAGTTTAGCCCTTAGTGAGGGGGAATGTCATTCCAAGGAGAGATACCAACCAAAACAAATGCCAGTCCCAAGTGTGGAGAAAGGAGGAGGGTGACGCTAATCATCTTTTTTATGAAGGTGACGCTGATCGTTAACGCTGTGACACAGCGTCGTTAAACTACGAAAATCTCAGCCGCTGCTATACACTCAGGTGGTGCTAGTCTGAAGCCTCGATAACGGAGGAGGGTGACGACAATTAATTATCTCTCTAATGACGCAGTGTAGTTAAATAGGATTTAGGCTACAGTAAGGGATCGAGGTAATATAGTTATCTCATTATAATATAAGTTAACCCTCGGGCTACCAGAGGGGGTGGTTGCCACCCCCTAGGTTTTTTTCATTTCGAACTTTTTCCGTATGGAATAAAAATTTGACCTTTTAGGTAGCTGTAGGGGGTTCATTTACACACGTTTTGAGGTAAAATGTGAGATGATATCTCACACCGTTCAAAAGTTATACCCAATATACCTGAGGTACCAGGGGGGTGGATACCACCCCCCTAGATTTTCGACTATATCTTATCCGTCATTTAATATTAAGAGACACAAATTATACCATTCTATAGAGGGAATGTGGGGCTACATTTCTATGGTCACTGAGTTGACCTGAGACAACCGAAAGTGCTCAAAATAAATAATAATACGCGTAATATGCGTGAAAAATGGCTGAATGGAAGGACTCCCCCTTAGTTTTTGTCTGTAGCGTATTCATTTGTCTTCCTGGAAGAGAAACAAAGATACCATTCTTTAGAGGGAATGAAGGGCTTCATTTGCATACCTACATCTTTGTCTTTTGAATACCGGAAGTGATCAAAATAAATAATAATACGCGTAATCTGTGTGAAAATGGCTGAATACAGCATTACAACGTAAACCGATATATATGTATGGATATATATGTATGGATGTACATTTATACTATATAAACATGTGTAGGGATGATTTTGTGTATCTTTTATACATAGATTAGTTTCAAAACACACAGAATCTTATATTTGTTTATCCAAAATGTACAAAATGTACGCAATAATATACAATATTGCTAATTAATAGGTTCCTTTGTTAAAAGTGATGTAATTTCGAGGTGCATTCACATAATATACAACTAAATATACCATTCTGTGCAGAAATGAATGCTGAATCCAATGCTATATTACAAGTTATGATATGTAATACCAAACACGAAATCCAGAGGGGGTGGTAACCACCCCCCCCTTGGTAGTCCGTGTTACAAAAAAAGCTTGGTAGCCCTAGGGTTAAAGGTGATTGTCATTGGACACCTTAAATTCAAATTCTTCAAACGCTATAACTGTAGCAGAACGCTTTTAATTATCATTGGTTGAATAATAGGTCCAACGACCTACAATCCTCGCAAGCAGTTGTTTAACGATAATGACATACGCCTTTAAAACGCTATATTCACACTCTATAAATTCTACAAACGCTGATATGATTGGATCAAATCTGATGATTAGATTAGCTTCGCTTATATCCGCGTATAATCAACCCACATACGTTGGTCCCATTCCGTATCTCCAGTCTCCACAGTCCGTCCGCTGTCTCTCTCGAACTGTGCGTCGTCATGAACGCCGAGTTTGCTAAGCTCTTCAGTGGATATGTCTCGTGACCTTCGACCAAGAAGGGTCGACCGCGTGCCCCCTCGGGGTGATAATTATGAGGGCGATGTCGATGTCCTTACGACGCAAGGCCACCAGGCTAACGATAGATTGCACGTCTTCGAGGTAGCGAACCTCGTTTACTGTTCCAGCGCATCCACTGCTCTCCAGAGGATTCTCCACCCGACCATCAACCATAAGAAGATGCAGTTATATCAGATGTAGTTACTTATATTCATTCATAAATTTTTATAGCGCCCCTCCAGATGACTACTCAGAGGTGCTCCCGACTCCAGCACGGCCAAAAAGTATATAGCGCTATCGTAGTAATGCACAAGTGAATGACAGACTATGACCAAATATCATTATGGACTATGGCTTCAACGGGTTATCGTAATAGTGCAGTGTAGTGGTTATCGTGCTGGATTATCGATCGAGAGGTCAGAGGTTCAAATCCTCGCAATGGCAGACACTTCTTTCGAACTGTCCGCTTCACTTCTGTCCTTTAGCCAACGCATCACTAGTAAGCTGTGCACACGGTCATTGGGAAGGTCAAGAGAACTAATTCGTCATAATTATAACCCCTATATGTAATTCTTTGCATTGGATTTGCAAAGAATTTGTGTAAAATTGAGTATTATAACTAATAAAACGTTGAACTCTGGTCGCAAGATGGCGTTAAATCCTCGGCAATGCGATGCTCTCCTTAGACACCTTTAATACGCGTTCTCTGAATTTAATAAATTCGTCAGTTCCGTTCTTTCTTTAGTACAGCAGTAACGATAACTTAAGGGATTGAATGTAAGGTGAGGTCGGCGTCAAAGGCCTTGGATATTCTAAGCCTAAGTTGAAACAATGGATAGTACGTTTTCAAGCAACCAATGGAATTATTTTGCTAATACTGGAAAACTATTCCAGATTACTTTAAAGCCGCGATATTCTAGTGATTAACTCCCTCGCTATATCTGTTCTTTCTGCTCAGTCGCTATAAATGTCATCTCATTGTCAACTTAAGAATTTAGCGACATCTTGTGGCAACAAAGGCTGTTGATGAAAAAATGGAAAAAAAACCGTCGTCAAATGCTGGTCATTTAATCAATATCGTGACCGAGAATCTTGTGGGGTAAGTTAGTGTCTAAGTCAACAGCTCAGGAAGTCGTTAGATTGCGTTAAACGATGCGGTCGTGGTCCTTGTTTATCATATATTCGTTTATTGTGTTAACAACAGACATAACGCTGTAGGTGTACATAGAAAAAAAATACATCTGGATATTATGGTATGAAGTAATAATCGCTTAGTAAGAGTTCAGGAATAACATACGAGATATGAAATTTCGTGAGTCTTTGTCAGGAAGGTTAAAGTTATGTGGTCTGAGCCTAAGAAAATATTGCGTTTACTCCTTCAATACTGGTCGAATTGACAACTGTTGCTCCTTACTTGCTGGCCTTCCTCTTTGGGGTTATGGGGAGACCAGAGCGAGTTAAACGATGCTAGATGCCGTAAAACACTTGACAATGAAACTGTCTCCTTAGACACCTTTAATATGTTTTTCATCGGTCTTATAAATTCGTCAGTCGCATTTCGTTGCTAGATCAATCTTGAGAAAACTGTCGTATCGTATCATTCTATAGTCGCTAGATGGCGTTAAACGATGCGGTCGTGGTCATTGTTTACGCCTTCGATACTGGTCGAATAATTGACCACTGTTGCTCCTTACTTGCTGGTCTTCCTCTTTGGGGTTCTGGGAAGACCAGAGCGAGTTGCACGATCGGATGGTCGGATTATTGGGCGTTCGTTCGTTCATTGTAGTTACAGTCACTAGCCAACCCATTGTTCTATTTTGTAAGCAAGCCATATGGGTGCCATCGTACTGTTTTCCGTATGCACTATACTGGTATGATATTTATCTGGGGGGTTGGGTTCAACCCATTTAGTCATTCTTATGAACCACAGTTGAGTCTTCATTGCACACACTAACCATTTAGGGAAGGTGGCTCGAACCCTTACTTTCTGCGTTACAAGGCGAGCACTCTAACCAATCGACCACCGTGTTCTGCGATGACGATGACGACGACGATGATGATTCTGATTCAGATCACGACTGTGATGACGATAATGATAATAGCGGTAACGATGTAGCAATATTAAACTTCTGTCACGAAACGTTTCGCAATACTGTTGATACAGAGATATGAAACTAGGTAAAAGACGAGTGAAGAAAATCCATCCAGATTACACAGCTGAGCAGACGCTGATGAAAGAGTGCCAGAAACGGTAATAGCGGGAATTGATTATGGGTCCTGGACTTATAGTTCACTCACAATAATATTGCTCGGCTACTATAGTGGCGCGTAAAAAAAGAGCACATCTACTTCTACAACCACTATTTTAATTTACTACAACTAACACTGCTACTATTGTGGGACAATGCGACCGATTGGTAAGAGCAGTCGCCTTGTAATGTGAGACGGGACATCGAACAAGTTCTTCACTCACAATTGCTCAGCGCCATCGATTGATGCTTGGTCAATATAATAGTGGCGGCTAATAAATGCACAAAGATTATGATAATCCAACGCGCACCATGCCAAGATACGGCATAGCATTGGATAATACAATGCTCGTCTTAAACACCTTAAACGCGCATTCTACCGATGCTATAATTGTAGCCAATTCGGTTAATCGGTTGAATCCTAAACAAGCCATATAATTATTAAGCGGTATAATAGTCGACAAGAACGACCCAAAGCGGCCACAAATGGTGATAAATAACGGAAAGGCGCTCTACCATCGGTGTTGCCAGTCCGAACCCTGGATAATAAAGGAGGGCGAAGCTATTTATATCTGTTATGACTCTGCATCGTTAAATCGGAACGACTACAGATAAAAAAAATACCTACCAATAACATAAGGACGTTATAGGCTTTGGCAACCGCAAGGTGTCGCTATCGTACTGTATCGTATGGTATCTATAGATTTATATAGCGCCTTTCTCAGAATGACTATTCAGAGGCCCTGTCAACACGGGGAAAAGGAAACGTCTTTAAAGAACGAGAGACCAAAGAGGAAAAACCCTTAATTAGTTAAGGCCTTAATGAGGGGGAAGGTCATTCCAAGAAGATAAATCAACCACAGCAAAATGCTGGGCGTTAAGCCAAGGCATTCCTAAACAGTCGATAACACAGTCTTATCTTCGACTCAATTAACAAACATGCTTCCGATGCTATAAAAATATCAACTACATTTATTTTAGCTCAGTCACTATTGTACCTTGGTAGTGCCAGTCCCAATGGTGGATAAAGGAAGAGGACTACGCTAATCAACTTTGTTATGAAGGTGATCGTTAACGCTGTGACACAGGGTCGTTAAACTACGAAAATCTTAGCCGCTGCTATTCACTCAGGTGGTGCTAGTCTGAAGCGTCGATAACGGAGTAGGGTGACGATAATTAATTACCTCTCCAGTGACCCAGTGTAGTTAAATAGGATTTACAGCAAAGGATATAGATATTGTTATCTAATTACAAAATAAGTTTAGGGTAATTGGCCTTGGACACCTTAAGTTCAAATTCTTCAAACACTATAACTTTAGCAAAATTCGTTTAATTATCAGTGGTTGAAAATAGGCCGTACAATCCTCGCAAGCAGTTGTTTAACGATAATGACATACGCCTTTAAAACGCTACATTCAGACTCTATAAATTCTACAAACGCTGATATGATTATATAAAATATGATGATTAGACTAGCATCGCTTATATCCGCGTATAATAGACTCACATACGTTGGTTCCATTCCGTATCTCCAGTCTCCACAGTCCGTCCGCTGTCTCTTCCCAACTGTGCGTCGTCATGAACGCACAGTTGCATTGTTCAAAGAGGTGTCTAAATATCACAGATTAGCTTCGCTTATATCCTCGTAATTCCACTAACCGAAGCTGGTCCCATTCCGTATCTCCATCCTCCACAGTCCGTCCGCTGTCTCTCCCCAACTGTGTGTTGCCATGAACGCCCATTCACTGAACCCATCAGTGGACATGTCCCGTGACCTTTGACCGAGCAGGGTCGACCGCATATCCCCTCCCGGCCATATGAGGGCGATGTCGATGTCCCCACGACGTAAGGCCTACAGACTAACGATCGCCTGGACGTGTTCCAGGTAGCGAACCTCGTTTACTGTTCTCGTGTTGCTCTCCAGAGGAATCTATTCCACCCGACCATCCACCATTACTCCTCTGTAACATAAGAAGATGCAGTGTTATTAGATGTGGTTACTTAGATCGCGGTGTCGTCGTTATGCACAAGTGAATAATATCGGCCTAGAGCCCTAGACTATAACCATATGCCATATGGACTATGGCTTCAAGCGGATATCGTAATATAGTGCAGTGTAGTGGTTATCGTGCTGGACTATCGATGGAGAGGTTAGGGGTTCATATCCTCGCAATGGCAGAAATTTCTTTCAAAATGTCCGCTTCATTTGTGCCCCCTAGCGAACGCATCCCTAGTAATCATTACACACGGTTAGTGGGAAGGTCAAGCGAACTAATTCGTCATAATTATAACCCCATGTGTAATTATTTGCATTGGATTTGCAAAGAATTTATGCCAAATTGAGTATTATAACTAATAAAACTTTGAACTCTGGTCACAAGATGGCGTTAAATCCTCGGCAATGCGATGCTCTCCTTAGACACCTTTAATACGCGTTCTCTGAATTTAATAAATTCGTCAGTTCCGTTCTTTCTTTAATTATTAGAGAGGCCACACGATTTGGCGAGGGATTTAATATAAGGTGAGGTCGACGTCAGAGGCTTTGGAAATCCTAAGGTTAACTGAAACAATGAATAGTACGTTTTCAACAACCCATCGAATTGTTTTGCTAATACTGGAAAGCTAATCCAGATTATGTTAAAGCGGTGATATTCTAGTGGTTAACTCACTCGCTGTATCTGTTCGTTCTGCTGAGTAGCTATAAATGTAATTTCATTGTCACCTTAAGAATTTAACGACATCTTTTGGCAACAAACGCCGTTGATGTCGACAGCAAATTATTCTGAACAGTTATCAAAATGAAATCCTCGACAATGTTTTCCTATCCTCAGACACCTTTAATGCGAATTGTTCTCACAGTTCGTTTGGCATAATTAGCCTACAGCTCAATATCATATTGCTTATCCACCATAGGTCAGAGTTTCAAATCCTCGTCATGGCATCAAAAAAACTTTATTCCTAGGCTGCTTTACAAGGGCATTTAATATATATTAAACCTAAGACCCATTTACATCAAACATTAGCCAATAATATCCTGGACCGAACTTTAAACAGCCAAAGCCTACAAATTTTTTTAAATTTTGGTCTTTCTTGTAATCGCATTGCGTTGTGACAAGTATTATGAATAAACGAAGATTATATTCTATATTCTATATGGCAGAAATTTCATTCGAAATATCCGCTTCACTTGTGCCCCCGAGCGAACGCATCCCTAGTAAGCATTTCACACGGTCATTGGGAAGGTCAGGTGAACTATTTCGTCATATAACCTCTGTATGTAATGCTTTGCATTGGATTTGCAAAGAATTTGCGTAAAATTGTGTACATAGCTAATAAAACATTGAGCTCTTGTCGCTAGATGGCGTTAAATCCTCGGCAATGCAGTGCTCTCCTTAGACACCTTTAATACTCGTTCTCTGAATCTCATAAATTCGTCAGTTCCGTTGTTTCATTAACTTCTGCTACACCTCTCATGTCTCTTCACAGAGTCGGACTAGAGTCAAGCTCAACAGGGTCTTCTTTCCCCCCTTATTCTGCCAAGCCATTCCCTTGGCTGTGGTTTCGCTAGATAGTAGTTAATAACTCATAATATTTGTCGACAGATTGAGTATAAGGTAAGGTGAGGTCGACGGCAAAGACCTTGGACATCCTAAGTTTAACTGAAACAATGAATAAATAGTATGTTTTAAATAATAATAATATTCTTTACCGAAACAATCCGTTTGACAAACCGCAACCGGTTACAGTGTACAGTTATGCACTTGAAACAATTCACAAGAACACAAAATGACAGAAGACATAAATCTTAACTACCAACAGAAAATTAACATACCGCCTGCAATACACGGCGCTAATAGCAGCCTACAAAGCATGTCCGCCTACGGAATTTGAACTCGGTACCTCTCGCTATCCATGCCACTGTGTTATCCAATGCGCTATCGGCCCACCCCCAACAGCCCATCGAATTATTTTGCTAATACTGTTAAGCTAATCCAGATTATGTTAAAGCGGTGATATTCTAGTGATTAACTCCCTCGCTATATCTGTTCGTTCTGCTGAGTAGCTATAAATGTCATTTCATGGTTAACTTAAGAATTTAACGACATCTTCTGGCAACAAAAGCCGTTGATGTCGACAGCGTGTCTATCTCCCTGTATACCATTCTCTCTTTCGTCTGTCTCCATCCGTTTTTATATTCGTTTAATGTAACACAGGTTGACAAGCCGCAACACGGTTACAAGCTAGAGTGAAATGAGATTAGTAATGTAGAATTCTGGAGGTTAATGTTCGTTCAGAGGTATTTTTTTTAGCAAGCTCCTATAGAGAACCTCCTATAGAGAACCTCTCTGTAATCGTGATCGTCAACTCCATCAAAAATCAACAATTTTTCAACTGTTCTCTCAGTGAAACCCTCGTTAATGCTACTCTCTCCTAAGACACCGTCAATACTAATTGTAACAACAGTTCGTGTGGCATAATACACCTCGATATCAAATTCCTTATCCATCATTTCCCTAGTATTTCGCCTCCTAATTGCAACGTATATTAGCGTAATACTGTCGGTCGCTAGGGGAAGTTTGTTCCTGTGACTTAGAAGAATTTCTAACACTTCTTTTTTTTAACCGTTATGGAAATAGAACCATTTGCGATGAGGGAATAGCATGCAAAGGAATGTATTGATAAGGCTATCCGGGTAGTTTTAAGTAAATAGCGGTCACTAGATGTCGACACTTTGTCTGTACCCTCTGAAATTTTAAGCACCTTCTTACAGATCGCAGCGGATAATATGAAAGATAAAATCGCTAAATCCTACCTGCAATATGCCAAAAATAATCTTTGTCGGCGGCAACGGCCTATGTTGTCATAAGCTGCCGTTAAACTGTGGATCCAACCTACCTGCAAGAACTCCGCAACTGATTGCACTCTGAAAGTGCCAGTCCTAAGCCTAAATGAAGGAGGAGAGCGACGCCAATGATCTTTGTTATCACACAGTGTCGTTAAACTGAAATAGCTAACTCATACCTGCAACTCTACATGATGTTTTGTCTGTCTTTTCGGTTGTCATCATCATTGCCACAGTGCATTATTGTTATAATATTTTCAAATATTTTATTATTTAGCATAAAGATTTTCATTAAGTTCAGAAGACGTAAGGAACTCAGAGGCGAACGTAGCAATCGAACGCATTTGCTGAATTTATAGCGACATAAAGCAGCGTTTTGAAGGTGTCTAAGAAGGCCACTATTATCATTAATTGTTGAGCGACATCTTTTGGCCGCCAAGTTCCACTAACGTCGACCTTACTTTAACACTCGGGCTACCCCCCTTCTACGTTTTTATTAATAAAAAATTTTTCAAATGGAATATAATTTTTACATTTTAGGTAGCTGTTGCAGAATAATTTGGGCACATTTTGAGGTAAAAATCATGGTGGTATCTCACGCCATTCAAAAGTATTTATCAGCGTTAGTGGGCAGAGGATAGCTTTGTATATAAGACTTGTGAGCTGAAATGTTTATCATCTTTAGGGGGCAATGACGATCTACAACCGATGGAAAAAGCGGCCGAAGAACATGGAAGTCGTTTAAGTCGATTGTTTTTCTAGCGCCTGTTTAATTCGTTGTGATTACTTCGGTCGAACGGCGCAACATAATTCGGCTGGCAATAGTCATGTGGGCTGCGTTGTATTTCTCTTCTCATTCGGGGTCAACACTTGATCACTCGACAACAACTTCAACACGCCGCTAGACGTCGCTGCAATCCACAATCCTCGAATGACAATCAGTGTCAAAAGCCCGGCCCGCGTGCCAATCAACTCAAGCTCAATACTCTCTACATTCAAGCACCATCCTATTATTATTGTTGTTACTTATTATTATCATCATCATTGTTATCATTTCGCATTTGTCAATGGTAGGTCAAAGAAGCGTAGAACGATCTCCAGATACCAATTCAGTGTTTTTCGAAGAGGAGAGTAGTAGGATGTCAGTTGTTAGCTTCGGTCGACTCCACGCGTCTTGATGTTGTACGTGAGGATGGAACCTGACTTCCATACAGGTTCTCCTATGTCTGTTCAATTTCACTGAAGTTGTCAATTTCCCAGTATGATGTATGCTTAGTATCATTACTCCTCGTTTATTCTTCCATTTATAATAACAATCCGACGAGAAACAACATCAACTTTTTCTCAACATTTCGACCAAAAATAACAATGATATAAAAATGCGATAAAAATATTACTCTTTTCAAATTTTCAAAAATCCTTGGCCAATGTGTCACTGGTGCATCGTGCTATTATTGCCACGCCAATAGATGTATTACCCACACGACAGATATTATATAGCAACCGTTCTCTGAAGGACGAGTTAACTCGTCTTTGGCGGTCGTTTAAGAACCTCTGTTTCGCTTTCTTTATCATAATTGTTGTGGTCGCTATACCGATCGTTAACATCGACGTTACCCGCTCTTTTGGATAGGTTCTGTCTAGCGATTAAACGCATTGGCTGTATTTATAGCGTCTGAAGAAAGCGTTTTAAAGGTGTCTTAAACGACCACTATAAAAAAATGTTAATTGTTAAGCGATATATGTTGGCCGCCATAGCCAATAAGTCGATCTTTAACTTATATTCCAATTAAGTATATTTCCATTCGCAGATTAATTCCTGTTTAACGACGCTCTGTCAATAGAGATATAAACAGCGTCGCCCTCCTACATCCATTGTTTAGACTGGCACCATCGGATGACATGGCAATAGTCGAGAGTCTCTTTCGTGTATACGTAGTTTAACGACGCTGTGTTATTGCAGCCTTCTGAAGGCGCCAACAGATGGTAGGCAGTTTTCCCGCTGTTTACCATCATTTTACGACCGGACATTGTCAGTGGGAAGATCAAGGGAGCAAATTCATCTAATAACCCCTTTACGTAATTCTTTGTATTGGCTTCCTGTTCAGTAAAACATTTGCATAAAATTCTGGCTCATAGCTTATAAAGCATCGAACTCTGTCGTGAAACCGTCAACAATACAACGCTCTCCTTATTATGTCTTCATTCGATCTTATAAATTCGTCATTCGCTTTCTATCGCTCGATCCTCTTAACGCTTGCACATACCGTACTGAATGTAATGTGAGGTTGAAGGCAACGGAATTGGAAGGTTCAGCTAAACAATGGATAATATTTCATACTACGTAGTGAGCAACCCATTTGGACCCTACCACCGTTTTTCTATGGGCATAACGAAAAGGTATTAACCCTCGTTTTACGTTGTGACCGGTGTACGTTATAGTCTAGTCAGTCTAATGGTTAAAGCGCTGGAATATCAACTGAGAGATCGGGGTTTTGTTGCTACTGGTGATATTTCTGTCCTTAAACCCCTGATGATGTAATGCTGTCTTTAGACACCTTTAATACGCATTCCATTGACCGTAATATGCCAAAAACTAATCTTACTGACTTTAAATTCGCCATGTTTTGCAACGAATATCGTAATCGTAATCGTAATCGTAATCAAACATTTATATAGCGCTACTCAAAACAGAGGCGCTCCCGACTATATGGAGAGGCGTTAAATAAATTACGTCGAGAAATAAATTTCAAAAACCTGTCGTCAAATGCTGTACATTTTATGCATATCGTGTCCGAGAATTGCGTGAGGTGATATAGGGTCCACGTCATCAGCTCAGGGAGTCTCTATGACTATGAAGATAAACGCTGGACAATTTAACGTTCTCCGTAGACACCTTTAAAATGATTTCGATGGATCTTATACTATAATTCTTTAAGTTTGTCCTTCCGTATGTATGTATGTATGTTTGCAATGCATCGCTGTCCGGCTAAAGGCTCCGAAACGGAACGGTTTAGCGAGTTGAAAAAATTTACAAAGCATTATTACGCAACGTCTAGGTCAACGCGACTATTTTCAGTTCGCAATTTTATTTAAACGCCGATATATGGCCATTTTAAATTTAACTTTTCAGCGAGCTTATTTCAATACCGCCCATAGTAAGGCCATTTGTTCACGTCACGCATGCTTAATAAGCAATCTTACGTCACACGGAGCATCTAGCAACCAATCAGAAGTCGCCACGGGCGAATTTCTAGGTCAGCGCAACCATTTACAGATTTGGTGACCTAATTACACTAAGCTCACATTTTTTGCAACCACGGCCATTGCCGATTTTCTAGGTCAAAGCAACTCGAAACTTACTTTAGCTATTCGAATTTCTATCTCATCCCAATTACTTTCAGCTCATAATTTGCTTTCAATTCCGATTTATGGACATTATAAGCATGCCCATTTGTCCACGTCACTAAAATTAATATGCAATCTTAAATTACGTCACGCGGCTAAATATGCAATCTTACGTCACGCTGGCCAACGGCAAATAATACGCCTATTATAATTTAGAAATAACCCGTGTAGTACGGGGAACAAAATAATACGCCTATTTCAGGTAGAGATAAACCGTAAAGAACGGGGAACAAAATAATAATATTGCCTATAATTATAAGGTAGAGATAACCCGTGCAGTACACGGGCAAAGCAACTATATGTTCACCTCTAAATATCGTTTCCATTCAGATATATAGAAATTTTTTAAATATTTGAAGCCCATCAGCAAATATAGTAAGTAAGTAGCCTTTATTTGCAGCCGTTAAAAATTACGCCTGGGGAAAACCCGGGCGAAAGCCGGGTAAAAATTGCTAGTATTATATAGTTGTCAGTGCTGTTTTACCGCCAGATTAATTTTGAATACTATTATTGTTAAGATTTAGTGGTTCGTTGTACCGTTTCAGTAACCCATTTGGATTCCGTCGAATTGTTATAGTAATAATTATTATTGGCAAGATATGAATATCCACTGTTTGCCGGCTGAGCTATGGTTCAGTGGTTAGAGTGCTGAAATACCAACCGAGAGATCGTCAGTTCAAATCTCCAACATTACAGAAATATTCGCTCCACTTGCGACCCTAGCCGACGCATCTATAATGAGTTCACTGTCAGTGTGAGGATCAAGAGAAATAATTCGTCTCCGTTGCGAATGCAATAATTATCTAATGTCTTGTTTTGAACTAATGTTCATAGAGAACTAATTAGTTATAGTTTGGTTAATAGATTCGACACTGAATTAGTAAATAACAGCGACACGTTGAATTACAATAATTTTATAATTTGACCTGTAAGGTCTTGAAACAGACAACGTAGTGATGTACGGATGTAGTGATGAAAGATGCCGCTCAAGTTCGGTCATAGTGGACGGATAATTGAAAATAACGGCTGGAACGGAAGTTCAACGAAGGAAGTTTAAAAACACACAGACATTTTTAAAGTTGTCTGCGGCTAACTTCGATTTAAAAAATACTAAATACAAAGTCTCACAGATAAACTTGATCACGAAGTTGAATCGTAACTCTATTATACTAAGGTCGATTAGAAGCGATGTGGAGACATAGTTCTGGATGCTAAATGCCGTAAAACCCTTGACAATACAATGCGGTCCTTAGATACCTTTATTACGTCTTCAATCGGTCTTATAACATCGTCAGTCGCGTTACTTCGCTAGATATACTACTGAACTGAACTGAACTGACAACTTTAATTTCCAGAAGCACAATGCATATAACAATTAACAACAATTATAACTTGACTATTACATATCGGTGCATTGGCTAGGGAACAGAGGAGACCCAAAAGGGGCACAAGCCCCGCTTAATTAGGGTCACCCTTTTTTAACAATAATCATTTATGGCTTGTTAGTCAGTTGAAAGTAAGGTGAATCCGACGTCAACAGCCTTGGAATACGAGAGGCTCAGATTGCAAGGGATTTGTCCAGATGGGAGTCCACCTTCAATTCTGACCATATTATCAAACCGAGAACTCGTAGGCCTACTTTCATTTCTGACTAATTATTCGTATTCTGTCGTTATAAAGCCTTTAACTTAACAGCAGTTGTTGGACGTTGCTATATTGAAATTGCTAGTCAGGATTGCGCGCGCTCGTCAAATAGTTGGTTGGCGATGGAGTTTTATGAGACATTTCTTAGTGTTTCTTAATTTCGTTCATTAACTGTAGACGCTGGTCCAACTGTTAACCTTCGCAGGACGGAGAGGGGTAGATAATTACCCCAGGGGTGTTTGAATGCTGATTGCGGAGCAACCGTTGGCAGTTATAATTTGATGTTCCATGTGTTTACAAGTTAATACCTCTGACATATTCTGACACCAAAGCCAGGAAAATGTCATGTTGGGGGGGAAGAAGATTTTTGAGTTCAAAGTGTCCTGGGGTAAAAATTTACCCCTCTTCGTCCTCGACGTCGTTAATTATTCGTTCATGGTGCATATGCATTTTTCAAAGATATTTTTCATAAGTAACCTGTAATCAGAAATAAAGTACTGAATCTACCGTGGAATTCGATTTCAATAGTTGAAATAATTTTGGAGTGCACTTTCCAAGATGGCGGCCAAGATGGCCGCCAAAAACACAGAAATATGCATATTTCACCTCATAGGTAGGATATAATGACAAATGAACCCTTCAATTTCATAGTTCCGAGGTCAATGAATCCATTTATCGTAGTGAGAAGAGTCTGTCAATACTAATTTCCAAGATGGCGGCCAAGATGGCCGTCAAACACAGAAATATGCATATTTAAATAGTTTGAGCGACATCGTGCAGGTTTCAAGACCGTTGACGTCGACCTTACCATACCAGAATAAACGTAATATCGAGATTTATACAGCGCCCACAGTAAGCTAAATCGCGGTATCGAGCTCATTCATAGGAGCTCAGTCAAAACGAAACCTATAGCCAGCCAAAGTGATCAGGATCGGTCAGAGCCACTGAGACAAGCGATTAGTAGTAAACTGTGTTTATCTGTTACGTTTAGCCACCTGAAATTTTCATGTCAATTTCACCTTACGAGTATTTAGAACCAATATAAACTGTTGCGATTATTAATCGAAAGTTTAGCGACATCTTATGGAAACAAAGGCCGTTGACGTCGACAGAAATTACTCCGAAAAATATTGTTGTCAACAGTTCTATGCCATTATACAGGACCATTTTCACCTATAGAGCGATTATCGCGCTTACAAGATGTATAATAATATTACTTTGAACATTTTTTATCATTCCATAGTTATAATACAGGCCAGCGCCTCTGCTATCACTTATAGCGCAAGTATTAGAATTAAAAGAGGTGTGGAATTATTTTTGAACAGTTCTCAAAGTCTCTATAGCAAAATAGACCTAATACAGAACTTATCTTTTACTGTTGATAGTCAATTACTTGCTGTTTAACGACACTGTAATAACGAATTATGGTTAGCATCGCCCTCCTCCTTTCTCCGGACTTGGCACTGCCAGAGTATGAGCAGTGGCGGGGTTTCTTGCTGTTACTTAACGTAATCATCAATAAATGCGAATCCATACAATAGAGTGCAGCATATAATTGCAGAACCGCTCTTCTGCTTTTACTTATAGCGTGTGTAACTATTACTAAAGAATTTCCTTCGTTCCTATGGTAGAATGCAGCGATTTACGTAGACAATAATTATGCGGATAAATCGTAGTCGCTGAATTAATAGCGTCGTTCAAAGACGTTTCAAAGGTGTCCAACGAGAATATCGCTTTATCCGGCGTTGAGCGACATTATACGGCTTTCAAGATCGTTGACGTCGACCTAACATTTCCAGATTATACAGCGTACAAATAAGTTCGGCTGAGGGATCGACCTCATTCACTGGGGCTCAGTCAAAACAAAATCAGTAGACAGGAACATGTTTATAAGGTAAGAATCGGTTTTCGGTTAAGATCGAAAGGTCAGACAGACAGTCAGACAGCTGCGGTGGATGGTGCTTGGGTTTGGAATGGAGGGAGAGGTAAGCGTCAGAGGGAGAAACAGAATTGGGCGTCTGAAAGTAGAATGTCTGCCTGCCTTACTATATTTCTTCTTCCGTCCCTGTCTATCTGTATTTCTTCCCGTCTGTCCGTCCGTATGTTTGTCTGTTTCAGACTGTATTTCCATCTGAGGTTTGTATATACATGCACAAATGCTGAATATTTCTTTTCCCTTGAACGATAGTTTATAATATATACTTTTATATTACAGTGTAAACCGCCGAAAGAACATCGTTGGCATTTTTAATAGATAGAAATTCTTCAATAATAATGACACAAATTATATTTTTATCAGTTCATTTTCTCGATTTCACATCGTTCTCCTGTATTGCTCTGACGATGGACTGGATCCAGAACTTAACGGCCGCTTATGACAACATAGGCCGTTGTCGCCGACAAAGATTAATTTTTGCATATTACACCTCTCAAACGCCTTAGCCATATTTATAGAGTATTTGGAAAAGGTTTTAAAGGTGCGTAAATAAGACCAATTGTTAAGCGGTGGCCGCCAAGGCCACTCACGTCGAGCTTTAACTTATATTCTCATTAAATATATACATCCGTTGATTAGTTCCTCTTTAACGACGCTGCGTCGACCTCCTTAATCCAGCTACAGACTGGCATCAACCGAGGATTTGGCAATGGCCGTGAGTTTCATCCATGTAAACGTAGTTTAACGACGCTTCGACACATCGTAGGATAACCGTCGCCCTCCTCCCTCATTCTAGCCTTCGGACTGGAACAACAGATGGTAGGCAGTTTTCCGATGTTAATCGTCATTTTGTCGACCTTCCCGACGAGTACAAAGCTGAATGCATCTTAGCGATAAAACCAAGTTGCATTATTTATAGCTCCGGATCAATGCCTGTCATAGGTGTTTAAGATGAGCACTGTATCATTAATTTAATTGTTTGGCGACATTTAGGATTGGCGCGCGAAGTATAATCATGATTGTGTTTAGCCATTTTAAGCGCCACTGTATAATGACCAGGCATCAATCGATGGCGCTGAGCAATTGTGAGCGAAGGACTTGTTAAAAGTCCCTCAACAGTAACTATCTCGGGGAGGAGTTCATGAAGCGGTCACTAGGTCGCGTGGCCAGTCCTTTACGTCGTCGCACGATCTGAGCACGTCTCGGCAATTTGAAGTTCGAACAACGAGGACCAATAGAACACATTAACCTTTAACCCTGATCACGTGAATTTAAACAGTTGAAAACTACAAACATGCTCAGCTGTAAAACAGAACAATTGAAAAAATTGTGGAAATGGAAGAAGAAAAGCAGTCTCTTTAGTGAACCCAGAGAGGCAGCCATGGATATGAAGTTGTGTTAGCGACTTCATTTTCTTGGTCTTTTTTCTGGTTTACCGTGCATTGTTTTGCTACCTCATGTATTTCGCCTAGTTGTAAATGACGTATAGCAACATACAGGCTAGCGCATATAAATGCGCTTTTTAACATACTTAAAATGTACTATAATTATTAAGTGTCCTGATAAGTACACACATCTGAGATTCTCGATAATTGATCTGATTACGGCTTAGTTTTGGTGCGCCATCGCTCGATACCTTATGCATTAGACACCGTAGTTACTAATCAAGTAGTAATTTTACAATTTGAATTTAAATAAATGAAAATTAAAGGTTCGCCTGTTAATTGCCCCCCCCCCCCTTTCCGTTTTTCATCCCTCAGGTTGTCCCGTTCCAAATTGAAGTCTCGTCTTATATATTGCTTTAAAAACCTATCCTTTTATTGTTATTATTATGACGCATTTATACGCCACCATGCCGAATACAGACAGTTTCTCCGTTGTTTATCTCCATTACATGTATGTAGCCTCCAAAGGCGGTTAACGTAGATCTGACCCTATGATTTAGGATTCCCAAATTGTCTAGCGATTATTATTTATTTAACTACAGTTTAACGTCGTCCTATGACATCAAAGGCCGTTGACGACAATACGGAAATATACAATACAATCAGAACAAGAAACTTATAGCATCCGAACGACACCATTAAAGGTGTCAAACGGAGCTTTACAATTTCACTAATATTCAATATTTTTCAATATAAAGTAGTTCATCTCATTGTCTATGATTTCCATATCCTAACAAACAGAATTTATGCAAATTAAACAATATTATTATGCAGCAATTGTTCCACAAAAGACATTTACGAAGTACTCTTTCAATAATAACAATGTCTAGCGATTAAACGCATGGCTGAATTTATAGCATTGGAAGAAAACGTGTTAAAGGTGTTTAAGACGAGCCTTGTATTATCTATTGTCTAACGCCATCATCATGTGGTCGCCAAGTTCGCCAACGCCAATAACTTAGACTTCTCATTTATTTTTATTCTAATTGGGTATTTTGCATCGGTAGGGTAATTTCTGTCAAACAATTAGCACCGCCCTCCTGCTTTACGAAGGCTTCGGACTGTCACCAGCCGAGGATACGACAGTGACTGAGATCTTCTGTCATATAATTATGCTCAGTTTAACGGCGCTGTGTAAGATAAGTTTTACTATTTAAATATCATAGATTAGCTGCGCTTAGATACGCCTAATCGCTTGCCCGTCCTAAGACGGTTAAGTTGAGTTAAGGGGGTCAGGCGTGCCACTGAAAATCGCACCCGCGGACTGCATCTGGGATACCTCTTTCCCCTCTTCTTCCTGCACATTTTCCTACACCTGCTCCTCCTCCTGCTCCTCCTCCTCCTCCTCCATTTACTCCTCCTTTTCCTCCGCCTCCTGTCACTTCCTCCCTCCCTCCCTCTCCCTTCCATCGTCTCTCTCTCCATTCCTTTCAACTTCCCACTCTGTATCCTCGGTCTGCCACTCCCTTGCCCTTCCTACTACCCTTCCCTCCTCTTCCCATTCCCGAGTGCAGAAACAGATACCATAAGAGACTTGCAGTTTATTTTCTTCTGTAAACACCATTTTGTCGAGGTTGTCGTGACGTCATTATACCTTAGGTTGGTCCAGCTTCTTATAAGAAATACTTTACATACCACTTGGCTAGACCATCAAGCGTCATTATTCTGAAATTTCATTAAAGCTGATGATGAGGCCTATCTGCGTGAATTATGTTAAATTATGCAAGGACACGTTTTTCAATTAATCGCCGTTGATAATATAGTTCACAAGTCGCGTTCTATTGCTGGATTTATTTGGGGCCTAAATGATCTGCCAGATAAAGTTTCCTTCCGCCATAGAGTACGGTCGACGTTAACGGCAACAAACTGTCGGGTCGGTAAACAACGCAAAAAATGTTTAGACGCGAGTGATGACAGTTCAAAGGCTGGAATAAAGATTAAGGCGACGTTAATCATCTTTGTTATGAAACAGTGTCGTTTAACTAATAGCAACATAAGGAAATTACTAAAAGAGAGATCGACGCATTATTGTCCATGACAGCCAAAAGGTGTCGCTTAATAATGAATGATATTGGTCTGATCTTAAACACCTTCAGAATAATTCCTTAAGAGGCTATAAATATGGAAAACGCGTTTTGTCGTCAGGTTAAACAATGTTAGCCTCAGATTGAATGTAAGGTGAGTTCGACGTCAACGGCCTTGGAATCCGAAAGGTTCAGTTAAACAATGATCAAAATCAATAGACCTCGCCACTACCCTATCTGTGTCTGTGCCAGTCCGAAGCCCAGTTTAGGCAGTCAGTCGCATATTATTTTTATAATCTTCTGCGGGACTTCAGAATTATTGTAAGTGTTAATAAGTGATTTCTGGCATTAAATTCCAATGCATTCTTGTGTTTTATGGGGCATTTTATAGAGTACATAATTATAGCACAATGATTGTGGCATGGTGAAAAACTTGACATTTTTTCCTTGTGGCTGGATTTTCTGAGTGCCATCTTGCTATATCGTAAAACTTGACTTTCGTGAAATGATGGTTTCATCTATAATTACACATTTTTAATAACTTCATCATTGATGGACGAAACTTAGTATAGTTTCTTCTGTCTGAAAGCTTGTTTCAATCTGCATTTGAGAATACCAATAACTCCAAATCCCACTTTAAGTATTTTACCCAGATATGGTCACAAATGTTTACCTCTTAGCAACCTTTAAAACGTTGCCTAAAGACGCTATAAATAGAGCCAATACGTTTCACAATGTCATAATCCAATACGTTTCATAATGTCATAATAATAAGAGCTACATTTTATCCACACATTCTCAGACGACCATAAGCTGTTGATATACACAGAGAAAACGACCGACTATAATCGGGTGGTACTAGTCGTAAATCTGGATTAGAGAGAAACGTGACGTAAGACACCCTTATTTTGACATAGCATCCTTAACATAATCTACGAAATGTCTTTAAGCTGCCCTTTCATGAGCTGTAATATGCCAAAAACTAATATTTGTCGGCGGAAACGGCCTATGTTGTCATAAGCTGCCCTTAAACTGTGGATCCATCCATACGGTTATCGAATTCCACTTCCTTTGATTGAGGTCTTGTGCATTATAATACCTGCGCAATGGAAGTCATTACTGTAGAAAGCTAGCTTTGCAGAAGTGGATAAAGAGTTAAGTTATTTTTGTCCATTTTTTAGACTGGGTACCGTACGTTTTCATACCGTTAGCAAGCATGACTTCATACCAGTGGTAAACAAATTATCAAACTCCGATTAGGATAAGGATTATGAATGCTATTAGATTAAAAACTTCTATAGCGCCAGTGTCTAATGCACAAAGCATCAACCGATGGCGCACCATAATCCAATCCATAATCAGTTCAATGTCCAGAAGATCAGTCCACTAAGACAGAGAGGTACCAGGTAGTCTATGGTGCAGCTTTTAGTGCAGCCTGTGGTGCAGTCTATAAGCAACTTGAAAGAGGTAATTGTGAGCAGAACGGACAGATACAGAGAGAGAGAGAGAGAGAGAGAGAGAGAGGAGAGAGAGAGAGAGAGAGAGAGTGTGTATTGTATTGAGTGTATGTATGTTTGTATTGTATTTATTTTTATAGTGCCGTTCACGGCAGTGGCCATTCAGTAGCGATCACAGTGCGAGAACGCAGAGAGTAGAAAAAAAGGTATTGAGGAGGAAGAAGGATGTTGAAAGAGACCCAGAAAAAATGGTAACACAAATAGAGAAGGGAAGGACATTCCACAGGGAGGGTCCATTGGTAGCAAAAGATCTAGTTAGGAAGTTGTGAATACAACGTAAAATGACTTAAGTTCCTCAAGAAGACACTTTATCGATTCACATGTTCACCTTTGCGTCACAGTTGGGTCACCTTAATCAATTTACCCTTATTACCGTTGTGTTACCTTTGTCCGTTTACCTTTGTCATATTTGCATACTAAGATGAAACAAATAAGATCAAAGAACCATTAATTCGCTCAACCTTAAAATTACAAATGAAATGGAATTAAAGGTAAGGCAAGAGTAGGTAAGTAAAGTAAATTAAGCTCTGGTAATTTAAGTAATGTAAAGAGAGTTAAGACAAAGTAGAGAAAGATAATTTCAGGTACTTTCTCGTAGGGTAAGGTAAGTAATGGCCTTACATTTCTTTCCTTACCTGACCCGACCTTAATATGCCATTGTAAAACGAGGTAAGGTTCGGCAAGGGAAGAAGGCAAGAAAAATCAACTTAAGGTAAGGTCAGATGAGTTCATTTGAGGCAAGGTAATTTTACTAAGGTAATGTCGGGCACTGCGGCCAGTAAATTAAGGTAGGGCAAAATAAAAATTTAAGTTAAACAAACGTAAGCAAAGGAAAGGTAAAGAAATATAAAGAAAGCTAAGTCTACTTTATTAATGGTAAGTCAAGGTAGGGTAATATCTCATAGCTGTCATTAGAGGCGTAGATAGGAGAGCAGGAAATGTAGTCTCGACTTCAATAGCGCCCGTCTTCAGAGGGCATCAATCGAAGATCCAAGCCACAAATATGAATGTCAGGCAATGGTTGGTAATCGCATCTGAAAAAATTCTATAAGGTCTCTGGTCACTTGAGGAGCTAATAGTAATCTAATCTAATCTAATCTAATCTAATCTAATCTAATCTAATTTAATCTAATCTAATCTAATCTAATCTAATCTGAATGACTTCTATAATAGCGCCTTTGTCATTAAACAAGGCATCAACCGACGTAATGAAAAAATGACAAGAATTTGATGTTATCTAGAGATTCAACGCATTTCCTGAAAATTAATTATAGCTACTGATGAGAACGTTCTAAAGGTGTTTAAGAGGAAAATTTTATCATTAATTTTGATCTGAAACGCCATCTTGTGGCCGTCAAGGCCGTTAACGTCGACCATACTCTATGAGAGATGCGTTATGTCGATCTGGCTATTGTGTGTGTTTCCTTTTTAACGACTAGCTGTGTGGTAACAAAGACCATTAGCGTCGCCCTCCTCCTTTATCCAGGCTTGGGACTGGCACTGTCAGAAAGCGAACAGTGGCGATTGGTTGGTTGGTTTCCCAGTTTAACGGCAGCTTATGACAACATTGGCCGTTGCCGCCGGGCAAAGATTAGTTTTGGGCATATTACAGCTCTTTTTTTACAGTGGCGATTATTTTTTTTTTTAATCCACAGTTTAACGTCATCATATGGCACTCAAAAGGCCGTTGACGACAATGCGACTCTATGACAGTACAATTAAACATTAATTGACTACTGTTATCTGGCGATTGAACGCAGTTGCTTTATTTATAGCATCGGAGGCAAACGTTTTAAAGGTGTTTTGCCATTTTATGGCCGCCTAGGACCGTCAATGTCGACTTCACTCTGGGCCAGGCTGTGCCAGTTAGGCAATGCCTAACTGCCTAACTCCCTCTTGTGGGAGATTAATTGCCCCAACTTGGGTTTGACTGGACGGGGAAATCCTCGTTCTGAATCTACACGTGAATTTGTTGTGCAATGCCTAACTGCCTAACTCCCTCTTGTGGGAGATTAATTGCCCCTACTTGGGTTTGACTGGACGGGGAAATCCTCGTTCTGCATCTACAGGTGAACTTGTTGTGCCCTACGCGCGCACTTCAAAGACGCAATGCCATTGTCTTTTCAGTGGTTGGGCCGCCCACCTAGAATAATCTTCCTTCGTAATCGTGATCTCTAGATTTCTACAGAGCCCCATAGAGCTAAGTAAAGGGATCGAGTGTATCCAAAGGCGCTCAGTCAAAAGAGAATCAATAGGCAGGAGGTAAGATGGCCAGTCTCCGTCACAGTTTCTAAATACAGTGTGTTCCAAGCAATTTCTTTCAGCATCTCCTATGGCACGACGCTGCGCTCGTGAATAATTTGGTGCCCTGCGCTTAGCTTCTAAATGGCGCTTTAGTAATTTCGAGATCACGATTAGTGGGAAACTGTTACGTTTGGCTACCAGAGCCTTTCACGTCAACATCTCTATTCAGTTACGTAACGCAGTTGCTGAATTTATATCGAAGTCAGAGAGCGATTTAAAGGTGTATAACGAAGCGCTTTCATTATACATTTAGCGAAATCTTACGGTTTCCAGGACGGGTAACGTTGATGTTGCCTTTCCAGAGTAGCGTATGTGTGCATGTATCATAATCGTAATCGTAATCTCTTGATTTGTACAAAATGTACAGCGCCCTATAGAGCTATGTAGGGGATCGAGTGTATAAACAGGCGCTCAGTCAAAGAGAATCAATATTAGGTAAGATGGCCAGGCTTTGTCACAGTTCCCGAGATACGAGATAAGCGATTTCTTTGAACAATTCCTATTTTACACAGTTCAGGACGAGGGGAGGAATGGAACACGGACAGGTAACCAGAGCGATGGCGATCTGTTCGGCGGCGAGCGACTGCAGGAGGAAGGGATAGATAAACACCGTCGAGACGGTGCATGGGACACGGAGGGAATACGGGTTACCAGGGCATCGGGAAAAGAGGACAGGGGTCGCCTGCGCAACCACGGCTCGCCCCTTAATGACCCTATCTAATCCGCATAAGTCTATGGATAGAAGGGTTGACTTGAAAGGCTCATTAGGTCGCTAGATGGCCATTGATAATGCGATGCTCTTTAAACACCTTTTATACACCTTCGAATGACCGTATAAATGTTTAGTTTGTTGTCTCGATAATAATTTTGTTTAGTTGTCGTATATATCGATATTATGTGAAACTCCGCCACTGTTTTCATTTTGGCAGTGCCAGTCCCAAGCCTGAATAAAGGAGGAGGGAGCCGCTAATGATCCTTGTTATCACACAGTGTCGTTAAACTGAAACTACTAATGCTACGCGATATATGTTGCAAAATGACCATTAGGTTAGATGAGAAGTGACCTGCCCTGGAATCCATCACTTTTAAATAGGCAGTGTATACTATCCACCCAGCAAACCAGTTGGATGTCATTGTATCTTTATGCTCTACGTTGTAACTGGAAACCGTGGTGCGCTGTGCTCTACTGGTTAACGTGTTCTTATATCAACCGAGTGGTCAGGGTTCAAATTCACTGTTTTGCCACTGATGACATTTCAATTCTTCATGACCTTAACAATCGCTAAGGCAACAGGAGTTGGGCTAAATAGATTACCTTAAGAAATATATAATTAGATCCTCAGTCATCAGTGCTCCCCAAATTCCAATAAGCAACATTTTGGCTGATTAACTCCGGCACTGCTCGTACTCTGACAGGGCGACGCTATTGATCTTTGTTATCCCACAGTGTCGTTAAACTGAAACTACTATAGTATACTATGCCTAGTGCCTACTGTACATCGGTTGATTACACGGACGGCAACAATACAATCGATACTGTTTCATTCTGCGTTGTCATCGTGTTTTCACGGTTATTTTTGGAAAGGTATGAACCTGCGTTATACCTTGAATGTGGGGTGAGCTAGGATATTATAATAGTGGTTAGAATGCTAGACTGCCAAATGAGACTCAGGAATTCAAATACACGCTATAACAAGCAATTTCTAAATGTCGGTTCCACTTGAGCCCCGAAACCATGCAACGCAGCAATATTGAATTCACTATCAGTGGTAAGATCAAAGAAGAAAATTCATCTAATAACCCGCATTGGTTTCCTGTTCGGCAAAATATTTCTGTCTTATTATTGTTAATAAAACATTGAACTTTGTTCGTTAGATAGCGATATGCGATGTAAAATGCAATGCTCTTCTTGGACACCTCTTATGTGTCTTCAATCTATCTAATAAATTCTTCAGCCGCGTTCTATTTCTAGATTTGATGGAGTTGCATAAACTGTATGTATGGTGACGTTGACGTCAACGGACTTGGCATTCGCAAGGTTCATCAGGATAATACTTTATTCTATCATGATCAGCAACTCAGTTGAGTGCCATCGCATTTTTATGGGCATGCAGAAATGGTATAAGCCTCCGTTTTACGTTGTAATCGGGGTGCGCTATGGTCTAGTCCCTCTATTGGTTAACGTGATGTATTATCAACTGAGGTGACGGGCGTTCAAATCCACTGTTTTGTTGCTACCGATGATAAATTTCTGCCCATAAATGTAATTAAAATCGCTATGGTTAGTGCAGAGAAGCCTCTGATTATATGAAGTGGCGCTAAATAAATTATCTTAAGCAATATAAAATAAAACCCCGTCGTCAAATGCTGGACATTTTTATCAGTATCGTGTCCGATTAGCAGCAGTAGCAGCACCAGTAGCAGTAGCAGCAGTTTCTGTTTAATGACGTTGCTATGTCATATAAAAATGGCTAGCGTCGCCCTCCTCCATTATTCAACCGAATTACTGGTTGATGACGTCGTCTGGTAAAACAAAGGTTACTGATAGCAACGCTCGTAGGATTTTCGCTGAGAGACAGACGTACACTCATTTTAAGTTTCCTTCCTAAAATAATGTTACAAAAGTTCGAATTTAGGTATAATATTTTGTTGAACTTACAACCTTGATGTTCAGACATAAGAAGTACGACAAGATTGTGAGACTGTATAGACCTATTACAAGGTAGGCTATTAAGATCTTCTGTTATCTAAATAGGCCAATTCGGATGGCATTGTTAAATCTTAATTGTTAACTGTGATTTCTTTCAACGATAGCCTAATCACAGATCTCTACCACCAAACTAATAGTTGAATAAAGATTTTAAATGCTTTACAGATATTTGAATTAACTGGAAACTATTCGCCCAAACAAATTGAGCAATGCAAAGTAAATCAGCCGTAAGACCTGTAATCATTTCATAAAATCAATACACGATAGTTCAGATATGCAGAGTTTTGCATATTCATGCATACATCGATTAGGCCTATAAAAGCACATATACAGCATATTTAGATGGATAAATCTTCTGGCAGGCGGAAAAATTCCGCCGCAGAAGCTCTTATTTTCGATACACAAATCTGCAGCGGAAACGCGCGCATGCGCATTGTTCAAAATGCGGTACTTCCTATAAACTGGCGTCGTGAGGGTCGGTTAGGGTCAGGTTTGGCCTCGTGAGTGTCGGTTAGGGTCAGGTTAAGCGCTGTGACGGTCGGTTAGGGTCAGTGTTAGGTTAGAGTTGTTTTTAGATAAAATGTCCAAAAAATTCCGCCGCAGAAGTAAATTTTCGCGGGTTGCGTGGCGGAATTTTCCGCCGCAGAAGCACCACGCTATTTAGATACATACCTGCATGATAATGGTTTTATATGGAGACAATTTTCAGTGTTTTGGTTGACAGAAGGAGGCGGCACCGCTTCTAGGAGTAGGTACAATGCTCTTGCACGCCCCGTCAGTCTCGGCATCGCATGTCCCAACACTAAAATGTCCCATGACTCCGGCCATGAGTCGAAGGTTGCACAACATGCTAACAACATTGCATTTTGCCCTGTTTCTCTGTATTTTGTTAAGGTGTAAAATTGTCGGCGCTCTTCTTGCCCATGTACCTGGAGACTTTAGAGAAATGTGTCATCTTTAACAACGCCGTTCAGCTATGTCCGAACGATTAATGCAGTCTCCTTTCGAAGCACTGTCTTCTAACGGAACCAGACGAGTCTAAGCGTAATCAGAGCAGCATTCCACGGAGCCATTTTAAGTCCCGAGGGATCATTTATACTTCGGGAACAAAGGAATTGAAATGTTCACAAATCTATAGACAAAGCAGAACACGTAATACAGAAATCCGAAACTTTGGTTTAGAACAAGTTAGAACCATGTTTTAAAAGCTATTTATCAATGGTAGTCCAGTGGCTTTGCTAAAAGCACCATACAAGCCAGTTTTAAGTCAAGAGATTATATTTTTCTACATTTCATGCCCTAAGAGACGGACCATTGATGTCATGAACAAGCTGGGGTAGGGAATCAACCCTGACTTCAACATCTCTATCTCTTCAGTTACTTAGCTGAGGAGTTTAGAAGAAGAACTAGAGGTAGAAACTTCCAAACTTCCGGCAGCTAAAATACTGACATTTTTCAATAAACTGTTTCAGAGTTAACCCTCGGGCTACCAAGGGGGGTGGTTGGTTGGTTTCATCTAAAACTTTTTCCGTATAGAATAAAAATTTGACCTTTTAGGTAGCTGTAGGGGGTTAATTTACACACGTTTTGAGGTAAAATGTGAGATGATATCTCACACCGTTCAAAAGTTATACCCAATATACCCGAGGCACCAGGGGTGGGTGGATACCACCCCCCTAGATTTTCGCCTATATCTTATCCGTCATTTAATATTAAGAGACAAATTTTACCATTCTGTAGAGGGAATGTGGGGCTACATTTCTATGGTCACTGAGTTGACCTGAGACAACCGGAAGTGCTTAAAATAAATTATAATACGCGTAATATGCGTGAAAATGGCTGAATGGAAGCACTCCCCTTAGTTTTTGTCTGTAGCGTATTCATTTGTCTTCCTGGAAGAGAAACAAAGATACCATTCTTTAGAGGGAATGAAGGGCTTCATTTGCATACCTACATCTTTGTCTTTGAATACCGGAAGTGATCAAAATAAATAATAATACGCGTAATCTGTGTGAAAATGGCTGAATACAGCATTACAACGTAAACCGATATATATGTATGGATATATATATGTATGGATGTACATTTATACTATATAAACATGTGTAGGGATGATTTTGTGTATCTTTTATACATAGATTAGTTTCAAAACACACATAATCTTATATTTGTTTATCCAAAAAGTACAAAATGTAGGCAATAATATAAAATATTGCAAATAATGGGTTCCGTTGTTAAAAGTGATGTAATTTCGAGGTGCATTCACATAATGTACAACTAAATATACCATTCTGTGCAGAAATGAATGCTGAATCCAATGCTATATTACAAGTTATGATATGTAAAACCAAACACGAAATCCAGGGGGGGTGGTAACCACCCCCCTTGGTAGTCAGTGTTACAAAAAAAGCTTGGTAGCCCTAGGGTTAACCTTTACATAGATCATACCCACGAAGAAAAGTCGGGTTGAAGTAGGATGTTTTCAGAAAATTACACAAATGCCAACAGTCGTCTTTACCAAAGCTTCGAAGTCAAGATGTGAAGTGAAGATACGAGGTATTTAAATTTAAATAAGAGAACACTTTAAAAGACAACACTGAACGTTAGCAAATACAGGACTGCACATTAGCAAAGACAGTACTGAACTTTAGCAAAGACAAAACTGAACATTAGCAAAGACAGGATTGAACATTAGCTTGCATATCTAAACCGAAATATTTCATTGGTGTCTAATGGTATTTTGAAGTTGAAGGGGTTTTCAGGAAATCAAAATATGAATAAATTCAGATCGAAAGTCAACTTTATTATGGCCAACATGAAAACAACGCCAACTTCACAGTCAGATGTGGAGTGAAGTTACGATACAGGTATGTAAATTCAGATTCTTCAACTTTATACGAGAACACTTTAAAAGACAGGATTGAACTTTATCAAAGACAGGAATGAACATTAGTTCGCATATTTAGACTAAACTTTTTCGTCAGTTTCTTGTGGTAATTTGAAGCTGAAGGAAGGGGGTTTCAGGAAATCATAATCTGGGTAAAGACCTACGACATGGATGTCGAACTTCGATCGGAATACCTCATCTCTCGGAACAACGCCATTCAGTCACTGAATTAAATCCGTAAGAAACCTGTCTGGTCGAGCAAAGGAGGCAATGTACTGGGCAAGGGCCAAACGCCACCGGAAGGCATTGCGCGACAACATCCAGGGCATCACGAAGCCGGCCATTCGTCGTCTGGCGCGTCGTGAATGCGTGAAGCGTATTTCCGGTCTCATCTACGAGGAGAACCGCGGCGTGCTCAGTCTTCTTGGAGAACGTCATCCGCGACGCTGTCACCTACACGGAGCAAGCCAAGACCGTGACGGCCAAGGACGTCGTCTACGCGCTGAAGCTTCAAGGCTTCGACAGTTAAGTCGTTTAAGGTCGGTCGATCGTCCTCTGTGACGACGAAGAATAAGAGAACACTTTAAAAGACGGGACTGAACTTTATCAAAGACAGGACGTTAGCATGAATATAATTATCAACTGTACATTTTTATTAGTTTGGAACTTATGATACGTTAATGTTCAAATGTGGAGAGCTTAAGCAAATCACGACTATGAAGAAATCCGGATCGAAAGTCAATTATCGTCAACATGGAAGTAACGCCAACTTCAAATTCAAGATGTATACTGAAGATCCGATCGAGGTATTTAAATTCAGATTCTTCTGCGTTATAGCACCTTAATAAAATGTTAGAGAATACTTTAAAAGACAGGATTGAACTGTATCTAAGACAAGGCACCGACCCTCTCTAATCCGCATAAAGTTGGCAATTATAGACAAATTCGATGTGAATGGCTCAGAAGGTCGTTAGATTACTTTAAACCATTTGTAATGTAATGCTCTGTTTAAACACATTCAAAACGCTTTTGGTTGACAGTATAAAAATGCCAGTTGCGTTCTATCGATATAATATTTTAATGGTCCACGCTGGTTCACATTACGTTGTAAGAAACCAATTTGTGCGGGCACCATCGAATTTTGATGGGTAGGCCTATGTTGGAAAGGTATGGACAGGATTTTGTGCCAAATTGGAACTCGGAATTTTTAGAACATTGAATTCTGACCTACCAACACTACTTCTGATCTCTACTTATTCCCCAGAATTATCGCATTTAAACGGGTCCTCTGATTATAATTCTCTGGTCATACCTAACACTAGAACTGTTCTTTTTGATTGAGTTTTATCGGTACTTGAGTTTGGAGCTCCCTCCCGGGTGTCTGTTATTTCCTCTCAGACGCATATGTCGTTTAATTGACGACCTAAGACTTTTTTAAATTAGGATACGGTTCAGAGTTTAGCGACAGCTTATGGCAAAAAGGCCATTGATGTCGGCAGAAAATGTTTCGAACATTTCTCACAGTTAATACAGCTAAATGTCAAATTGCCTATCGGTGATAGTCTGCCTCTACATGTATGTCTTAGTGGCCTGATCTTCTGGATGTTGTCCCCTATTACGATTTGGTTTTAATGCGCCTGGATAAACGAGGAGGAGGACGCCAATGACTCTCATTAGGAGGCAGCTCTGTTAAACAGAAACTACAACTAGAAATATATCTCATCAGAAAATAAGTTAATGACAGGGCGACATAATAGGCCTTGGCAGCCACAACGTGGCACTAAACCTTCAGTTGATAAATCTATCCCTCATTTATGCAGCGCCTATTTTGAACCTAACAAAGGCAATGACACTCTCTAATCCTCGTAAATCTTTTGATAGATAGATCGACTTCAACGGCTCAGCAGGGCGCTAGGCGACGTTCAATCTCTCATTATGTAATACTCTCTTTAGACACCTTTAGTACGTCTTCGATTAACCCTATAAATTTGTCAGTTGCGTGTTATTTATAGATTCTGTTTGCATTGTCGCAGGTTAAAGGTAAAGTGTGATCGAGGTAAAACGTCTCTAGAATCCATAGCGATTAACTAAACAGTGGATACTATCCACCCAGGAACCCAGTTTTGTGCCATTGTATTTTTATGGGGTACTAGACGTTCGGACCCGGCTTCGCACGTTGATATATCTTTCTCGCTTGATTTGCATAGTTAGCCTCGCCTTCGGATGACATGATTTGGCTGATACTCACTGGCTACGACTGATTCGCGTTCGTTTCGTAAAATTTCTTCTCTCTTCCTAGCAAATGGATGCAGAACCGATCGCAATTTCCAACTGATTTAATGTAAATGTTGAATTGAATAAGTGAAGTGGAGACAGTTCTGGATGCTAGATGCCGTGAAACCCTTGACAAGGCAATGCTCTCCTTAGTCCTTAGACACCTTTAATACGCCTTCACTCGGTTTTATAAATTCGTCAGTCGCGTTGTATCGCAAGATATATTGAATGCAGTAAGGTGAGGTCGACGTCAACGGTCTTGGAAAACGAAAGGCTGAGCTAGACAATGGTGAAACTTCATTCTATGTAGTGAGCAACCCATTTGGATGCCATCGTATTTTTATAGGCAAGCTCACCAAGCTTTTGACCTCTTTACGTTGTAACTGGGAGGCGTTATGGTGGTGTCAATTCGTCTACAGACTAAATTGTCTACGACACTTCGTCTACACACATTTGGCCGACAGACATATCGTCTACGAAGTTATTGATATTGTACCTTTAACATGGAAGCTGGATTGATGGAAAAACTGTTACCCGAAATGGAAGTGGGATTGATGAAAACATTCCTGTGTTGAAATACAAGCTGGATTGATCGAAATAATTTTTCCCGTAAATAGAAGCTGGATACCAAGCTGGATGCATGGATGAAACTAAGTTTCCATTCAATAGAAGTTGGATTCATGAAAATAATCGTTTCAGTAATTAGAAGCTGGATTCCTTAGAATATTTAACACGTTTTATCGAAACTATAAGAAAGCGGCCTCCGTTGATTAGCCGTAATGGATACAGATACACTTGTAGACGAAATGTCTGTAGACGAAAATTCTGTAGACG
>JACEVL010000311.1:57500-72500 GCA_020284085.1 Aporrectodea caliginosa
GGTTCCGACACAATAACCGTCGCCCTCCGCCGTTATCAAAGCTTTCGACTGGCACCACCCGATGGTAGGCAGTTTTCCATTTGTGGCCGCCAAGGACCGTTAACTTCGACATTATTCTTTCCTTACACACCTCTTACAATCTTTCAGCACACTTTGATAGACCTCAAGGTCAAGGGCTGACCTTCATTATCAGACTATTCATGCAGTCATGCACTCATTCTTAGCTAGCTTACTGCGGCTACCTACAGAAAACAGAGCTTCCATCTTCAGCTCCAGTTGAGCGTCTCTTTAGCACTGCTGGACGAATTGACTCACTCACCAAAACGCAATCAACTATAACAGACTATCATTTTGGAAAACTTCTACTAAAAATCAAATAAACTCTAACTTGTTTTAATGGATCATAATTGCAAACTGTATTTTGGATAGGCTACCTGAGAAACTTATAATACAATTGAATGTAAATATTATTTTTACAATTTACAGGTCATTGGTCCGTTGGATATTTTAGTTTAAAAATAGAGTAAATTAAAAATTATCGAAAAAATTCTAAATCATTTGCCAATTTTAAAGGAATAATTGAAAAGTAATTGGTAATTGAATTACAATCAAAATGTAATTGTAATTCAATTACTTTCAATTACTTTCGAAATCAAGTAATTATAATTGTAATTCAATTACATTTACAAGCATGTAATTGCAATTATAATTCAATTACATTTAGAATTTAATTGATACAACACTGGATACTGTTACTCTAAAGTGAGATCGACGTCAACGGACCTGGCGCCCACAAAGTTTAACTAAACAATGGATACTATCCTACCAAACAACCCAGTTCGGTGACATTGTAGTTTTATGGGGTATTATCATCCATTTTACCTGGTAACCCGCAACCGTTTTGGTCTAGTGGTTAACATGCTGTTATATCAACTGATAAGTCGGGGATTAAAATCCATTGATTTGCTGATGATGATATTTCTGTTCTTAAAGAGGTTTAATATCGCTATTATTACCGTCTCTGACACTAATGATCTTTGCAATTAGTGTCAGTTAAAGCGAAATTATTACTATCGCCAGTTTGTTATTTCCACAACATTACAATCAATATTGGTTCATTTTGCGTTGTCAGCAACCCATTTGGGTGCCTTGGGATTTTTTGAGTATTTTGGAAAGGTACAACCTCTGTTTTACCTCATGTGCGAGGTCAACTATGATGTAGTGGTTAGAGTGCTGGACTGTCAACCGAGAAATAATTATATGCGCTCCAGTTGCGCCACCTAACCAACACATGGTGAGTACACTGTCAGTGGGAAGATCGAAGGAGCTAATTCGTCTTATAACCCCTATGCGTAACTGTTTACGCATGATTCCATTTTGTCTTATTAAAGGATTTGTCAATTTGGGGCTCATAGTTCGTAAAACGTCGAAGTCAGGTTGCTAGATGGCTCTATACGCTTGAGATTGCAATGCTCACCTTAGACACCTTTAACAGGCTCGTGATCGAGATTCTAAATTCGTCAGTGGCGTTGTCTGGGTAGGTAACTTCCGAAGACACTAAATGTAATAATTATGAGGTCGACGTCAACGGCCTTAGAATACTTATGTAAGGCTTAGCTAAACAATAGACAATATTATTTTCATACCGGTACTACGTTGTCAGCAACCCATTTCGATGGAATTGTATTATTGCGGCAATGCTGAAAGGTGTCTTATGGCAACAAAAGCCGGTGACGTCGGCACATGAAGCTGAGCTCGAGTAATAGCTTCCCGTCTTATCTTAATTTGTTTAACCCTTAAACCATTCCTAGAGCCAATCTAAATAGTCCGGACGCATAATAATCCAAGGGCTACGACCCCCTAACCCCTACGTTTTTATGCATAAAATTATTTTTTTGTATGGAATATAAATTTTAAAATGTAGGTAGCTGTAGCAGATTCATTTGCGCACATTTTGAAGTAAACATCATGATGGTATCTCACGCCGTTCAAAAGTTATACACGATATAGCCGAGGTACCAGAGGGGGTGGATACCACCCCTTTAGTTTTTCGACCATATCGTATTCAATTTTCTCCCTAGAAGAGAAACAAATATACCATTCTGTAGAGGGAATGCAGGGCTACATTTGCATGCTCACTTATTTGTCTTTTGATCAAAATAAATAATAATACGCGATAATCTGTCTGAAAATGGCTGAATGCAGCATCATAACGTAAGCCGATATTTCTACGTAAACGTTTGTCAACAGCTACAGATTTAGAACTTCTATTAGCTGAAACAGATACTGAAGATGAAGTGGGAAGCCTGTTTGCAGGAAGCATTCGAACAAAACAACGGGAGTACCCGGTAACTTGCAATAACTGCAAGGACCACCGACATTATTTGACTGCCGTGAACAATAACGTAAAGTCTTGTTTCATGTTGCCTTTAGATTACGCTGTACCTAACACAGCCTATGGCCGTAGTGTGTAGACTAATTGATACAAAAGAAGCCTCATTATATTTATAATGTTCTTGGATACATAGATCAGTTTCAAAACACACAGAATCTTATATTTGTTTATCCAACAAGTACAATGTACGCAATAATATAAAATATCGCTAATTATCGGTGCCGTTGTTAAAAATTATGTAATTGGAGGTGCATTCACATAATTGACAACTAAATATACCATTTTGTTCATAAATGAATGCTGAATCAAATGATGTATTACTTGATATGATAATGTGAAACCAAGCACGAAATCCGAGGGGACCGGTGTCGAAAAAACCTCGGTAGCCTGAAGGTTAAACACCTTCTATACGCCTTCGAATGACAATATAAATTCGTCAGTTTGGTTGTATCGATAATGTGCTGGATTGTCATTATTGACGCATCTTAATACCAAATTGGTATCTGCCAGGTAACGATAATTTCAATAAGCCACCTCACTACATGCGAATTAATTCGTCTATGCGCAAGCTTATTGCATTGGATTTCTGTTCAGCAAAGCATTTGTGTCAAATTATGGCTCATAGTTGATAAAAAAGAACTTTGGATGTCGCATATCGTGAAACCGTTGACAATACAGTGATTTCGTTAGACACCTATACTACACTTGCGATCGATATATAAATTCGTCAGGCGCGTTATAACGCTAGATCGTCAATGCCTAAGGTTCGGAAATGGTAAATTCAATCCACGTTGTCAGCAACTCACTTGGGTGCCATCGTATTTTTATGGGCAAGCTGAAAGCGTATTTACCTCCGTTTGACGTTGTAACTGGGGAGTGCTGTGGTCTAGTGGTTAACGTGCTGGAATTTCAACGGAGAGGTCGGGGATCCATTGTTTTGCTACAGATGATATTTCTGTTCTTAAAGGCTTTAAACATCGCTATACCTAGAGCAGAGAGCGCTTCTGACTATAATGGATTGGCGCTCTCTAAATTAACCTAAGCAAAATCCAAACCCTGTCGTCAAATGCGTGACATTTAATCAGTATCGTGTCCGAGAATCTCGTGGGGTAATTTGGGGTCGGCGTCAACGCTTCACTCACGCTTAGGAATTCGCTAGATGGCGTTTGTCTGGATAAAGGAGAAGGGCGACGCTAATGATCTTTGTTATCACACAGTGTCGTTAAACTGAAACTACTGCAACCGATTGGTCAGAGCGCTCCATCCTCCTCCTCTGAGACGGTTACTGTTTAGGCATCTAGATGCTTGGTCATTATATAGTGGCGCTTAATAAATACCACATCTTCTACTACTACTACATCGCAAATTACTCTTATTAACTCTGCTACTGTTGTGGGACACTGCGGCCGATTGGTCAGAGAGCTCAACTCGTAGCGTGAAGAGTCCGTGTTCGAGTCTACACCCCTTAGACGGTAACTGTGTAGGGACCTCTAGCAAGTCCTTCGCTCACGATAAATGTTCAGATATAATTTATGATCATCCATCTTCGGTCGGCGCTCATTCACAGTTGCCGGTCCTTCCATCTGGAACTCTCTACCTTCTCATGTTCGCAACTCTCTTAGCGAGACTGTCTTTCGCTCTAAACTCAAAACTTACCTCTTCCAGTCTACTTATGGATCTGAATGGTTGCCCGGCTTCAATGTGCACTTCTGAACTTTGTAAGGAGGGCATTATCAAATTACAGTTGTATTATTGTATTGTATTATCCATCGCGCGCGCCAATCCGAAGATGTCGTAAAGCTGTAGATAATAGAGTTCTCGTCTTAGACACCTTTAACACGCATTCTACGATGCTATAAATTCAGCCAATGCGTTTAATCGCTAGAGACGAACAGTCAAAGCTCAAACGGTAAGGTCGTAGAGAACGGCCCTTGGCGGCCACAAAATGGTGATAAACAACTGAAAAGTGTTCTAACATTGGGTGGTGCCAGTCCGAAGACTGGATTGTTAAGGAGGGCGACGCTATTCACCTCTTTAAAGACTCAGCATCGTTAAATTGAAACTACCGCAACGAATTATAATATTAATAATATAAATGCACAGAAATGGATGTATGCAATGTGTGTGTGTGTGTGTGTGTGTGTGTGTGTGTGTGTGTGTGTGTGTGTGTGTGTGTGGGTGTGTTTGCGTGTGTGTGTTACGCGAAGCTGCCGCGCTGCGGCTAGACAATTATATTGTGACGTAACACAAAATGACTTCGTTTCTAATTATTGCGAATGCCGCGGACAAGCAGAGACGTCTGTAGGGGAGTTGAGAGGAGGGGAGCAGGCTCGCATTCCGCGTGGGTCGCTCTAGACCGGCGCAGCCAGCGATTAGTCAGCGTTAGAGGTCGCTCGAGTGAGAACGACACCGTTAGGGGTCGCTTGAGATTAGCGCAGCCACCGGCTTTCAACGCTAGAGGTCGCAAGATTTGTTTCGTTCCTCAGTATATTAAATCCGTTTAAAAGAGAGCACAGTTAGCAGAAGAGAGGCAGTGTAATGAAAGTAGGTGGAGACGCTGCTATTAAGTTTTAACCGTCGCGTGTGATGAACTTTGCGCTGCGCGATAATCCATTGCACTGTAGGTCTATGGGCACGCCGGTCATGCGATTTTAAGTGACCCTCCCGAGCGCCATAGAAGCTTTTAATTTATTAGCAGTAATAATCAATTACTCCAATCGTGGTATGATTATTTGTTTACCACTGCTATAAAGTAGTAAATAGTAAAGACATTTCGTGGGTTCTGTTTAACAATACCTGTCGTAATAAGGATTGTGGCGTCATCCTCCTACGTTATCAATGCTTCGGACTGGCACTACCCGCCAGAAGGCACTTTCCCGATGTTTATCAGCAACTTGAAACGGCCAAGGGCCGCCAGCGTCGACCATAGCTTACGGGGAGGATGTAGTTGATCTAACGATTGGATGGATCCACAGTTTAACGGCAGCTTATGACAACAGAGACCGTTGCCGCCGACAAAGATTATTTTTTTGGCATATTACAGTGATCGGGCTCGGTCAGTTTCACTGAGACAAGCGAATAGCAGTTTTAGCTGCGTGTTACTCTTCGCTATCAGAGCCTTTCAAGTCGACTTCACATTAAACGTATTTCGAACCAGTGAATATTGTAGGAATTGGATGGATCCAGAGTTTAACGACATCTAATGGCGACAAAGACGGTTGACGTCGTCAGAAATTACTTTGCAAGCTGTCACCGTTCCTATGGCATAATATAGGACCACTTTCACTAATAGGTCTACTGTGAGGCTTTATAGGTGTATAGTTTACTGGGACAAATTTAGCCCAAGTAGGAGACGATTGCTGAATAGCGCGTGTGCTTTTATTTATAGGGCGAAGATCACGATTAAAAGAGGTGTGCAATTTATTTGAACAATTTTTACCATTTAGTAGTATAATACAGAATTTTATTTAATCCAACGTTTAACGTCGTCTTATGACATCAAAGGCCGTTGACGACAATACAGGAAAGATACAATTCAATGATTACAAGAAACTTATAGCATCCGTATGACACCATCAAATGTGTCAAACAGAGCTTTACAATTTCACTATATTCAATATTTTTTAACATAAGGTAGTTCATCTTATTCTGTCTATGATTTCTATATTCTGACAAAAGATTTCATGCAAATTAAACAATGTTATCTAACTATGCAGCAATTGATCCATATACAAAATTTACTAAGTACTCTTTTAAACTGTTCATGTATCTAACATACTATACATGTAATAAAAGTTCATTCAATAACATAGCATACATGTATTATAATTGTTTAAAGTATAGTTTCAATACATTAAAATTATAATCACAGATCTCTTATTATAACACATTACTGAATATTATGTAACATAGTAGCTATTGTAATACAGTAACCAAACCAAATCATATCTTATATTGAGGAACCAAAGTTGAATAACAATAATATGGTAATAACAGAAATTCATTTACCAATAGGTAATATTTAAAATTTTCTCACATCAGTTCTTGTTATTTTGACATAACATATTCAATAATCAACAGTTGATAAGAAGTAGTTTATGAATATTTCAATAATCTGCATTGCAACACAGTACTGCAGTATTATGCAACATAATATCTACTGTGATATAATAACCAAACCACACCACATGTAATATGTATTATTGAAAAACCAAAGTTGAATAATAATAATAATATGGTAACCAGCATTGAATTTTGTTGTCGCTTCACTTAAACGTTCAGTAAGACAGTTAATAGAGGTGTGCAATTCTTTTGAACAATGTTTACCATCCCAATGGTAGAATGTAGAACAACTCTTCTCCTATTTATCCCTCGTTTATCCCTCTTAAAAGAGACGAATAATTTTGTTTGAACAGTTCTCACCGTTCCTATGGTATCATACAGCTAATACAGAACCGCTCTTCTTCTTTCATTAGCTAGTTGCCATTTAGCGACACTGTGTCATTCCAAAAATGGTTACGTCGACCTCTTTCTTTCTCTAGAAAAGTTGAAACAATATTATTTACAGAACCGCTGGTCAGCTTTTACTCATAGGGCGAATATCTCACTTAAAAGAGGTGTAGAATTATTTTTGAACAATTCTCATCGTTCAGGTGGCATAATACAATCTGTGAAAACACTTCAATATAGCAAAATCGCAGAAATTGAATTTATAACGCTGACGGACATCGTTTTAAAGGTGTCTAAACTAAAAATCATCTAATGTTACATGAGATCTTACAATTATCAGGGCTACTGACGTCGATCATTCTTCACCATATTTATAAAGCGCTCTAATAAATTCTGCTACGGGATCGACCTCTTTCACAGGCGCTCAGTCAAAACAAAATGGGTGGGCAGGTATATACAGTCAGAAGCGGTTCCAGGTTAAGTTCCAAATGGTCAGGCAGGCAGAAATCAGTCGGTTGCGGTGGATGGTGCTTAGAATAGGAGCGAAGGGTGAGATAAGGGAAAGAGGAGAAATCAGAATTGAGCTTCTAGAAGTAGACTGTCCCTAACTGACTCTTTGCCTGCTGGTCTGTCAATAGATCTAGCCATGTCTGTCTGTCTACCCATATGTTTTGTATGTCTGTTTGCTTGTCTCAGACTCTGTACATCTCAGACATGTACAAAATGTATATACATGCATAAAATTAATATTCAACTTTCCTTTCCCTTGAACGATGGGTTTAATTATTTAAGGGAAATCAATGCTGAGTACGAAAGTCAAATGCAACGGGTTCCTCGCAAGCGACGCTGACTGGAGCGCACCAAGCGACCGCGAGGAAACTGACAATCGGGAACATCGGTGGTTTTCATAAGGCGCTTGAAATGAAAAGCCGAGATCAGACGAAGATGCCCGAACATGTCCGAGAGATGAACAATGGCGTGGCTTATGATATACACGAGTGCTTAATACTGACATCTTCCATAATAGAATGGATGTGAGTATGTATGCATGTAAGAGTGTATGCATGAATGTGTGAATGTGTATATATATGTTTATTAATTGTATGTATGTATGTATGTAATAATAATCTTCGCCCCTCGTTTATTAATTCAAACTGACACAGCGCAGTATGATTACAAATTTTTAGTATGAACGGATGATCACAAGTTATTACAGTAGTCGAATTTAACTGTATACGGCAATCATGCAAGGCGACCATCACGTCCAAATACTCATTTTACCAATACGCTATCTAGCGAATGATAGGCTGAGTGGACCTTTGGGAGGGTTGCGGGAAGCGATCCCGCTTCCTACTGCTCTTCATGCCAGTGATGTTACCACTACTCTATGGACCCCCACTACATACATATATGTATGTATGTAGTGACATCTTGCATAATACAATGTATTTGTGTATTTTTATTTTTTGTTTGTTTTTTTGGGTTTTTTTGGGGGGGTTTTTTGTTTTTTATTTTTTATTTTTTATTTTTTTATTTTTTATTTTTTAATATTTTAATTTTTAATATTTTAATTTTTACTTTTGATTTTTTATTTTTACTTAACTAGGTTGTTAAGTTCTTGACTCAAGGCTTTATAAGGGGTCGGTCAAGAGCGTTAAAAAGATGTCTAACGAGGCCAGAGGCTTAAGCTTGCCAGTAAAAAATTTCTTGGCTTTTTAGCTTTCGGGAGTTTTCATTCGGCATAGTCGTATTTTTCTACATCTTAATTCTTTAATTGCATAAATGCATTTATTGAGGGAGAGGGAGGGTTGAACACGAAAGTTCTCCCTATCTACTCAATGATAGAGATCATCAAATTCCTCAATGCACAGCGACATCTGACGGCAACTAGAGACGCTGATTTTGACCGTGTATCTATATATATATATATATATATATATATATATATATATATATATATATATATATATATATATATATATGCATATATACGTTACAACCGTTTTAGTAGGCTATTGACTGATTGTGATCAGAATGACGTCAACGCATTATTCGCGTCATGAATGTTTAATTATTCGTCGTTAATTTCCACAATACAGTCAAACCGCCGTATGTGTAGGCATTATGTTATAGTAGGTCCCCCCCCAACTTCTAGACTGTGGTTGCGCTTCTGGTGCAGATGTGTATGTATACAATCATGTTGTATGCATTATTTGTATGTATGCGTGTATGTATGTGGTCTATGTATACTTTTTTTCTATTTGATGAACTATGTGCACAAAAATGCGGTTAGCAGTTGGTTTTTTCAATAAAGGATATACTTACTATATTTGTCGGTATTATGTATGCGTGTGAGTATGTGACTTGGTGCGTGCACAATTATGTATGTAAAGTAAACTACATCAGTATGGTAAAAAAAGTGTGGTATTATATGGTATGCCTAGGAGGAGGATGATAAGAAAAGAAACGTGGTAAATAATTTTCCATCACCAAAATTATTTGCAAGTACATACCGCACGGAATGCCATAACCTCGATTCTCGCCTTAATACGTTACGTTAGTAACTGCTGGCGTCTCGTAAAGTAAAATAATTTAAATCAGCAATGCCTCCAACCCTTGATGATAATACTAAAGGTCTAGCGTTTCCGATTATGGTAATCACCTTATATTTACATAATCTCCTTACGCTATATATTAAGGGGCGCAACCAGTAGCAGTACTGTACTGTATGTACTATGACTGATGGATAATGAATATTGATAGTTTGATGGTAATTTAGATAGATGAATGTGATATTCTATAAAATATTGTTAATAAGATTGACGAGAAAACAGTATATAATGATTTCTATGAATAAGAGATCGACAACAATCACCTGTCAAATCGCAGCATCCTGTCAGAAATGGAATCCAAGCCAAGAAAAGAAAAAGAGAAAGCAAACTGATGACAGACACTATACGAAAATGAACTTAATCCGTCAGAAACTTTAAATAGCCTACGTCAACATCCTATCAGAAACTGAACCAAAGACAAAAGAGAAAGAAAACTTATGAGAACATTACAATAAAATGAACCGAATACACCAAAAACTTAAAGACGTCAACAGCCTTGTAGCTATAGGATGTCGTTAAATATTGGATTAATAAAAAAAGTAGCAGTACTGTAGTTGCACTGGTTTACAACCTCTTATGGCTGCCACGGCTGTTGTCGTCGCCCTCCTCCCTCACACAGGCTTGAGACTGGCAATACGGGGTACAGGCAGCAGTAGTTGCTCGTGTTAAAGACATCTTATGGATGGTTACCTTGCCGTTGACATCAGGGCTGTTAAAGGCTTGTTTTTTTTACAATTTTAGAAATTATAAATGCCAAAAGTGGTGTCTCTGAGTAGAAAATCTTGAAGGGGCGCTATAACAAGTGCTCATACATACATTCATACATACATACATAAATTGTAATATTCAAATAAAACATTTTCAACGCCGCAAATTTTTAGGTCATTAATCGCCTATCGTGTCCTACTCTTATATAGCACCGGCGACTCTGTTTTAGAGGTGTCTAAGAGAGAGCGTGAGCTCTGAACAATTGGCAACTGTATCTCAGTCACAAAAGCCGAATGCGACCCAACAACGGAAAACCGGTAACGGAACACAGGGAAACAATGACCAAGGAGGTGGATTTGGCTTCGGCGGATGGTGTCTGAACCGGTCGGGAAGTCGGCTGAATACCTATTGGAGAAGTTGTTCCTGGAGGAATAGAGGAAGTTGCCATTTCTGCACTTCAGCTTGCACCGTTTTTCCTATAGCGCAAATTGGTTGGTTAGTTGCTTTTTAACGACACTGTGTGAGAACAAAGATCATTAGCGTCGCCCTCCTCCTTCCTCCATGGTTGGGACTAGCAATGCCAGAGTTCATGCAGTGGCGGAATTAACAGTGTTGCCGTATAATTGGTTACTAGGCAGAAGTTTTTAAAAGCTATCTGTCGTATACGATGTTTAACGGAATTTGATGCCTTCTTGGACACCCTTTAATTGGCGCTATGAACTTCTCGGTTACGTTTAATCCGCCACTGCACGTACATGGTAGTGTCAGTCCCTACGTCTCTCCAGTTGGGTGGGGATTCGGCAATGCAGGGAGCGCAACCGCCTTAAAATTATTTAATGGTGTCCCAGCTTCACATCTGCATCAAGGTGATAAACACTGGTAACCCATTGTTTAACGACGTTCTATTGCTACAAAAACCGTTGACGTAAAAAATTTTCCACCATGAAAAGTTTGGTTGTTAATACACGTTCCCCCAGCGTCCGTATACTCTGGTTATGCCAGTCGTGAGCCTCGGTAAAAGAGGAGGGCAACGCTCATCATTTAATCATTCTCAAAATGATAACCCAATGCTGGTCTCTCTGGCAACTTGAAATGCATATCCAACAAGAACATTTCATTATTATTTCATAAGTTGAATGTTTAAGGTTGACATTAGGCCTTTAAATTTGGACCTTTATAGAACCCATTGTATGCTCAGCCATCTTCAATTTTCATAATTCAATAAGGAACTGTACGTAAAGTTATTTCTGGCAATAAAACTCTTTAACGTATAACATATTAGACACCTTTAAATCGCATGTTCATAGATAAATAAATATCTTTTCGTTTAAACGTCATTTGTATCATCAGAAAATATTGTGCTAATGCGAAGTTGCCACTAACTTACATAATATGGCAGTGCCACTTCCAAGCCTTGAGCAGGGAGGAGGGCGACCCTAAGCATCGTTGTTATAGCAGTGTCGATAAACACCACCTAAGCAACCACACTGTCTATGCATATAATTTCTACTACATATAATCCTAATTCCGCCTCTACCCTTACTCTGGTAGTGCCAGTCCAAAGTCCAGATAAAAGAGGAGGTGATGCTAATCATCTTTGTAATGACACAGCGTCGTTAAACAGTAGCTTGTCTACGCATCATCGGGTGGTGCCAGACCTAAGCCTATGGCCAAAGAGGAGGGCGACTCTTATAATATTCGTTATAACTCGGCGTCGTTCAGCAAAAAAACTACAATTGCGGTTTAGTTTAATTTCGACCATTGACTGATGACTGGTCCATTATAACAGTGGCGCTATAGAAGCTTTTAAGGTAGATTATACTAGATTAGGAAAAGAAAAGTGGATTGACACTCTAGCAACAGAAAATATGCTCAACGCTACCGTAGTTGTAGTTAAACACTAGCAAATGAAGAATATCATTAGACACCTTGAAATCCCGTTCAGATGATGCTATAAATAATAATTTGCACTTAGATTCATTGGTTCAAATCCACAGATCTGTAATGATTATAATATTATGCATCATCATGTAGACAATGTCAGATGAATTACGCTGTTGTTAGAAAAACTGTGAGATTGTAAAGCTCCGTTTGGCACCTTTTAATTGGGTCGTTCGCAAGCTTAAGTTCTAGTTTTCATCGAATTGTATTTATTTCTGTATCGTCGTCAACGGCATTTGATGTCATAGGACGACGTTAAACTTTGGATTAATAATAAACAATAGATAGATTGGTGATGACTGTATCGGAAATTGTATTGTATTGTATTTGAACACTTGTTATAGCGCCCCTACCAGATTGCCTATTCAGAGGCGCTCCCGACTACTGCGCGGACGCTGAATCGGAGTTTCACGCCGAAGCGCATGAGCAATTGCGAGTGAAGGACTTGCCCAGGGTCCCTACGCGGTGGCTTTGAGGTGGATTCGAAATGTCGCTATCTTAGATGGAATAATTACACAACTAAAAATAATTACATAATAACATAATTACATGAATCCGACACTACACTACCTGCAGCAGTGCAAGTCCAAACCCTGGAGAAAGGAGGAGGGCGACGCTAATCATCTTGGTTACAGTGTCGTTAAACGGCAACTAACCAAGACCAACAAAATGCCAAAATGCCGTAACGTGTTATTAAACTGTAGGAATCCTTTTGTTACACGAAAATAGTGAGTTTGACATCAACAGCTCTAAGAATTTGCTTCACAATGTAAACAACATGATATCTCTATACACCTGAAAAGGAGCGAGAGAGAGAAAGAGAGAGAAAGAGAGGTGACACAGGTCACCGAGCATGCGTATTGCATCGTTTAACAGCCGACATTTGTCACATGTGCGAAAACCCACAGGAGCTCAGCCCTTCCCGAACCCCCGTTAAAAGACTCTGTATTCAACTGAAAAATCAGTTCATAGACTGTTGGGAAACGGAATCCGATTGGTTGAAGCGCTCCACTTGTAACGTGGAAAGTACGGGTTCGAGCTTCATCCTATGAGTGAGACGGTTACTAATTAATGCTGCGTTATAATGAACACGATATTATTATAATTGGCGTCTCCGATTATCTTTTTCTTCAGTCTTCATCGACTGATGATTGATCCATTATAACATTGGCACCATAGAAGCTTTAGTGTAGATTACGCAAAGTAAATTGAATTGGCCCTCAAGCAAAGGAAAAGATGCTCAACGCTACTCTATTTGTAGTTAAACACAAGAAATGAAGAGAATCAATAGACACCCTTAGAACCCGTGTAGATTGCGCTATAAATAATGATTTTTCACTCTTTGATTTATTCGTCTTTGTCTTGAAACAATTGTACACATATTTTAAGAAATTTATATAATAATTACATAATTGCATAACTCCGCCAATACACTAGCTGTAGTAGTGCCAGTCCCAAGCCTCGAGAAAGAGGGAGGACGACGTTAATCATCTTTGTTATGACACAATATCATTAACCAGCAAATTACCAAACCAATAATGACGTCGACAACGGTCTTTGCTGCCGCCACATGTTAATTACCGTGTTAATTACCTGCAGGAATCCGTTTGCAACACGGAAATAGTGAGTTAGAGATAAACAGCTTTAAGATGTTGCTACATAACAGAAATAAAATGTCGTCCGTAAACACCCGACTAGCACCTCACACTCTTGCTCTCTTTAGCTACGACCATTATGACCCACTCTTTTTCAGATGTATAGAAACATCATTTTATTTCATTTTCGTTGAAACATCCTACAGCTGTTGATGTCATCTAATGTCCTACCGTTTCATAACATTTTACGGCAACAGACGCCGTTGCTGATGTTATAATGGGTTGGTCAGTTGCAGTTTAACGACACTGTGTCATTACAAAGATTATCAGGGTTGCCCTCTCCTTTCTCCAGGCTTTGGACTGACACTACTGCAGGTAGTATAGTGTCGGAGTATGCAATTATGTAATTATTACAATAATTTTATAATTGTGTAATTATTCCATGTGCGATAGCGACATTTCGGCAACTGCCAAGATTAATCAATCAATTGGATTGGATCCACAGTTTAACGGCAGCTTATGACAACATAGGCCGTTCCCGCCGACAAAGATTAGTTTGGCATATTACAGCTCTTAAAAAGCGCAAAAATCTTTATTTATAACGCCATCTAAACGGATTTTAAAGGTGTATAATGACATTATTCATTTGCCAGTTTTTATCTTCAAACACGCTAGCGTTCAGATTCTATTCCGGGACCAATCAATTTTACTTGTATCAATCTAGTATAATCTACACAAAGAGCTTCTATAGCGCCACTGTAATAATCGGGGGGCCCCGATAGCGCATTGGATAACATCTGGCGTAGAGAGCCAGGCTGTCTGTTCTGCAAGTAGTTAACTAGTTAAGATTGTTTCAATTGCATAACATGTAAATGTACAGCGCAGTGCGTTTGTCAGGCGATTAATTAAAGAAAAGATATTATTATTATTATTATTATTATTATTATTATTATTATTATTATTATTATTATTATTATTATTATTATTATTATTATTATTATTATTATTATTATTATTATTATTATTTTTATTATTATTAAAGTCATCAGTCTTCAGAACCGGCTTCAGTCGGCGATGCGGCGTCTGATTCGTCTGCGGTACCTGCCAGAGGACACTCCATGGTTTGAACATCTTTGCCACACTGCTGACTCACGCCTCTTCTCCGCGGTCTTGGGAAACCGGGGCATGTACTCCATGGGCCACTCCCCCCACAACAAAGCCCCATACCCTACTCCCTGCGCCCGAGATTACATGACCGTTTTATTCCACAAGCGGACAATCTCACACGCAGATCGTTTAT
>JACEVL010000311.1:85000-327766 GCA_020284085.1 Aporrectodea caliginosa
TCTAAGACGAAAACTGTATTATTCATTGTTTGCTGCCAAGGATAATTACATTGATCTTTAAAGTATTTATTCTAATGATATATTAGATTGTACAATTATATTTCCATCCAGAGCCTCAGTTTCTCGATTGCGATGCTGCATCATACGAGAGATAATCAGCGTCGCCCACCACCACCACCCCCTCTCCTCCTCCTCCTCCTCTTCCTCCTCCTCCGTTCCAAACGAGCTCCACCCGAGTATACGGCATTTGGCGAGATTTTCTTTCATGTATAATAGCGTAAATGATCAGTTAGGGTGTCACCCTAGCAGAGCCGGCTTTGGGTATAGGCGATATAGGCGGCTGCCTAGAGCGGCATCTTTCAAGGGGCGGCAAATTTCGGCAAAATAAAAAAATAGATAAAACGAGAAAGAAAAAAAATATTTTGTTCGTACTTCGTGTAGATTTTATGACGCCTCTATCGCCCCATGAATTTATCAGTTTAGAAGAATAAGTGTGCCAATATGCATAACCATACTCAGAAATGGCGGCAAGAAATTCAATTTTTCAAAGTCTAAAATGTAACGTATAGAGTTCTTTCTGTGTAATATGGAATTCAGTCGTGTCGGCTAATTGGTATCGTATTCCTTATACCAGCAGATTTAGTGTTGTCTTTAGCCGATGGCAGACAGATAACAGCTAGGGCCGGCCGGCCCGTGAACCGTGTAGTCAGGACGTTATATTATATGTATATAATTATATACACAAATATATATATAATATAAACATATATAATTTAGGCTGGAGCGACAGTCCCAGGCCAAGTAATCAGCTTCCTACCTTGGATGCCCGCTAACACACGTCCTGCCAGACTTTTTAAGCGTATACCCCGCTATAGCTTCGGAACCAGTCCCAAGCCTGGATGAAGGAGGAATGCGAATCTATTGCTCTTTGTTGTCGCACGTGCCGTTAAACTGAAACTGAAACTTCTACTACAACACTGTGTGAGTCAATCTGACAGTGTCACAGGAACGGAGAAAACGAACACTTCTGAGTAGGTCAATTTCGTAGGAACTGTGAGGGTCGACTGCGCTGAGGGTAGAAAAACTTGGTAGGAACGGAACAGACATGTCAAGATTCTTTTTTCGCTCGAACAGGCGTTCCGTAGTCGGCCAGATATACCAAAGAAAAGGGACGAATGTTCTTGTTGTATTCAAACCGTGACGTTCTTGGTGAAGTTTCTTTCGTGGTTTGACGTGCACGTTCTCTTGAAAGTGAGCGCTGAACAAAGTCTATCTACGTAGCCGTTTCACGTGACATAATTTATATCTTGCTGTCCCTAAACGTAACCGATTCCGCCTTCGACTGGGAAGGTAGGTTTGCTCGTTTTAGGCCTACTTTGAGGGATGGTAAATAGAGTGAGCTCAGTAAGGGAATATTTGCGCAAACTGTACTCCAAGTAGGATGCTGGTTGTTATAGGCCCTTTTCTTATCAAAATAATGACAGTACTTCTTTTATATAATGAGCTCAATGAGTAATATAATAAAATTGATAGTGCGCCTATGTTTAACTTCCACATTCAGTTTCGTGGTAATTAGGCTAAATATAATAATATAATTATTAACTAACGTTTTTTGCTCTTTTGCGTTGGCTGTGCATGCCAAATAATACATCACCCAGTGATTTTGATTTAAAAAATCAATTGAACAATTGAATGCAGCTAAAAAAAACAATGCTCCAGAATTACAGAACAGATGAAGGTTTGCTAAGGCAATTACAACAGTCAACAGCTAAATCGTTGGCAGAAGAACTTGGTATTGAGTGCAATTTCCCCCAGGATAAACAGATAAGACCTCGACGAAAGAATAGACAATTTGACTATGAAGTTCCACACGATCCAGTTCTTGATCCAGAAAATAATTTAGAGTGAATTTCTAACCAGATATTGGATACCGCACTTCAATCAAATAATGATCGATTTTTTCCGTTATCATCTCAGAGTGACTTATTTGGATTTTTGTAAGGGGCGGCATTTTTGCCCTTGCCTATAGCACAAAACTGTCAAAGGCCGGCTCTGCACCCTAGATAGCTCTTTCACCTTCACTGAAGCTTACTCGTTCTTCTTACTTCCACCTTAGGCGTCTCAGGGCTATTCGCAGATCTGTTTCATCTTCTACCTTCACCTCAATTGTCCACGCCTTTGTCTGTTCTCGAATAATATTGGCTATTGCAATTCTCTCCTTGTTGGCTTACCCAAGGTTCGTCCATCTCCTCCGCAGTCCGTACTGAATGCAGTTGCGAGACTCATAGCTCGCTTTAACCCTATGACGCACACCTCGGGTCCATTGGACCCCATCGATCAAACTTCCTTGAATAGCTGCGTTGATACAAATAGTAAAAATCTGAAATAATTCAAATTCCTCAGCAATTCATCCCCCTACATCTATGGAAAGAATGACACTAAGGCATATTTAGCACACCTGGGGTCCAGCAGACCCCAGGCTTTAACATTGATATTCTCATCGACTATGACATATTCCAGGCTGCGTTACATACACAAATACACACATACATACATACATACATACATACATACATACATACATACACACATACATACATACATACATACATACATACATACATACATACATACATACATACATACATACATACATACATACATACATACATACATACATACATACATACATACATTTATACACACATATATACATACAAAAATACATCCATACATACATACATGTACATGCATACATTCATATACACACATACAAATATATACATGCATAAATACATACATACATAGATACATAATTATATCCAGACATGCATGCATACACACATACATATGCGCATATATATATATATATATATATACATGCATACCAATATGTACATGCATAAATGCATATGCATTATGCACACATACAAATACATACACACATACGTACATACATACACACATACATTTAGACATATATATACATACATTCATCCATACATGCATACACACATGCATACACACACACATATATATCATATACACATGCCAATATACATCCATACATATATACAATGTACATGTACATGCAAACATGCATGTGCACAGTACTACACACACATACATACAAGTGAATACATGCATACATGCATACATATCCACACATGCATGCATGCTTACATGCATACATACATACATCCAAACACACATATATATATATATATATATATATATATATACAGACAGATATTCATCCATACGTATATACATTAGCACATACATACAAGTACATTCAAGCATACACACATACATAATTATATCCATTCATTTATACATACATGCATGCATACATACATACATACATACATACATACATGCATACATACCTCCTTACGCATGTGTATACATACAAATATACATCCATACATATATGCATGCACAAATATATACAAGTACAAACATGCATACACATATACATATAATATTCAACCTTCCATACATGCCTGCATGCATACATACATACATACATACATACATACATACATAGCCTACATGCATATATATACATAAAAATATACATCCATACATATATGCATGTATATGCATGCAGGCATGCACACATACACATACATACAAATACATGCATGAATGCATGCGTACATATATACATCTATACATAGATCCATCCCTGCATACATAAGTACATACATACATACATACATACATACATACATACATACATACATACATACATACATACATACATACATACATACATACATACATATACATGCATATATACATAGATACATACATGCATACATACATACATACATACATACATACATACAAACATACATATACATACATACATATACGCACATATACATAGATACATATATACATACATACATACATACATACGTGCATATATACACAGATTCATACATATGTACATACTATTATACCCGTGTTATCGGCGGGGTCTATTAGACCCCAGGTGTGCTAAATGTGTTGGCCGGGAAGGTGTGCGTCATAGGGTTAATCGATTCTCTCACATACGTCTAAAGATGAACAACTGACCACAGATGATGAACTCCGTTATTATAGCTTCGGACTGGCATCACCCGATGCCAGGCAGTTTTTCTGTTCTTTATCGTCATTTCGTGGTCAACAAGGACTGTTACAAGAAAAGGTGGCATGTGTGTGTGTGTCCACAGTTTAACGGCAGCTTATGACAACATAGGCCGTTGCCGCCGACAAAGATTAGTTTTTGGCATAATACAGCTCTGCCTAAACTTAAAAGGAATTTATAGCTGAGGAAGAATACGTTGTAAAGGTGTTAGGGACGAGCACAGTGACTGCATTCCCTATTTTTATCGATATAATTTTTTGATTGGCACGCTATGCATAATCATACTATATTTGTGCATTTATTAGGCGCCACTGTTCAACGACCAAGCGTCAATCGATGGCGCTGAGCAATCGTGAGTGATGGACATGCTAAAAATCCCTAAACACCAACCTTCTAAAAATGAGGAGTCTCGAACTCGTACTCTCCGCGTCACAAAAGCATTCATCCATTCGTCTACTGTGTTCCGCAAATTTGATGTCAAATTCAATCGATTCTTGAAACGGAAACTGATGGAGCAGGTAGCAAATGATGGCAAATGATGGAAGTGTTCTCTTGACGTCTACTACAAATATACAGTCACAATTTACTACTACTAACACATAATACTATTGTGGTAAACTGCAGCCATTTGGTTAGAGCACTGGACTTGTAACGTAGAGAGTACGGGTTCGAGCCTCAACCCCTGAGACGGGAACTGTGTAGGGACCTTGAGCAAGTCCTTCATTATGATTGCTCAGCGCCATCCATTGATGATTGGTCATTGGCAGTTTAAAAATGCACAGATATATTATGATCATCTGTCGTGCACCAAGATTTCGCTAAGCAATAGATAATACACTGGTAGTCTTGAACACCTTTAACAGGCATTCTTCCAAAGCTATAAATAGAGCCAACGAGTTTTCGTTAGAGGCAATTAACCCCTGGGCTCGAACAGTAATGTGGAAGAGAATGGCCCTTGGCGGCCACAAAATGGTAATAAACAAAAGGAAACTGCTCTATCATCGTGTGATGCCAGTGCGAAGACTGGATTATTAAGGAGGGCGACGTTAATCATGACGCTATATCGTTAAATATAAGCTACCGCTACGAATAAAAATATATCTAAGAATAGCGAAAGGAAATAACGTAATAGGCTTTGACCGCCAAAATCGACATCACACCTCGTCTTAGAAACCCTTAAAAGAATTCGTCCTATGCCATAAAATAGGTTTATTTTACTACTGCCAGTCCCAAGCCTGGATGAAGGAGGAGGGCGACGCTACTGATCTTTGTCATCACACAGTGTCGTTAAACTGAAACTACTACTACTACTACAGAACTGCCATTATCCTACCCGTGCAGTTCCAGTCCTATGTCTGGAGAAAATAGGATAATCAACTTTGTTATTACACAGTATCGTTAAGAGCAACCAGCGACCGAATGGCCTCGTGCATTATGTGTTAGCAGATGTTCGTTTCACTCATAGAGTAAGGTACCAGTCCGAAGCCTTTGATAACGGAGGAGGACGACGCGGGTCATTCACATTGTTACACAGCTTTGTTAGACTACGTATACATGGAAGCAAGTCTCGTCCACCGAAGTATTCTCGGGTGATGCCAGTCTAAAGTCTAGAACAAGGAGGGCGATGCTAATGTTTCTCTCTTATGACCCAGCGTCGTTAAACAGAAACTACATTTACGGTAGGAAATATTAATATGTAATTAGAATATAAGTCAGAGTCTACGTAATTGGCCAATGTGTCGCTAAATAATTAATAATACAGCTCACGTCTTGCGCACTTTAAACACACATTCTTCAAATGACTGTGTTTAATTGCCATTGCATCAAAAACCTAGTTCAAAGAGTAAGCATGACATTAACCCTCGGGCTACCAAGGGGGTTGGTTGCCACCCCCCCTACGTTTTTATGCATAATTTTTTTCCCATATGGAATATAATTTTTGCATTTTAGGTAGCTGTAGCAGATTCATTGGCGCACATTTTGAGGTAAACATCATGGTGGTAGCCCACGCCATTCAAAAGTTATACCTGATATACCCGAGGCACCAGGGGTGGGGGGTGGATACCACCCCCTTAGTTTTTCAACTATAGCTGATTGATTATTTTTCCTAGAAGAGAAACAATTATACCATTCTTTAGAGGGAATGCAGGGCTTCATTTGCATACCTACATCTTTGTCTTATGAAAACCGGAAGTGATCAAAATAAATAATAATACGCGTAATATGTCTGAAAAATGGCTGAATGGAAGCACTCCCCCATAGTTTTTTGTCTGTAGCATATTCATTTGTCTTCCTGGAAGAGAAACAAAGATACCATTCTTTAGAGGGAATGTAGGGCTTCATTTGTATACCTACATCTTTGTCTTTTGAATACCGGAAGTGATCAAAATAAATAATAATACGCGTAATCTGTGTGAAAATGGCTGAATACAGCATTACAACGTAAACCGATATATATGTGTGTATATATATATGTATGGATGTACATTTATCTTATAATATAATTCTTAAAGTTTGTCCTTCCGTATGTATGTATGTTTGCAATGCATCGCTGTCCGGCTAAAGGCTCCGAAACGGAACGGTTTAGCGAGTTGAAAAAATTTACAAAGCATTATTACGCAACGTCTAGGTCAACGCGACTATTTTCAGTTCGCAATTTTATTTAAACGCCGATATATGGCCATTTTAAATTTAACTTTTCAGCGAGCTTATTTCAATACCGCCCATAGTAAGGCCATTTGTTCACGTCACGCATGCTTAATAAGCAATCTTACGTCACACGGAGCATCTAGCAACCAATCAGAAGTCGCCACGGGCGAATTTCTAGGTCAGCGCAACCATTTACAGATTTGGTGACCTAATTACACTAAGCTCACATTTTTTGCAACCACGGCCATTGCCGATTTTCTAGGTCAAAGCAACTCGAAACTTACTTTAGCTATTCGAATTTCTATCTCATCCCAATTACTTTCAGCTCATAATTTGCTTTCAATTCCGATTTATGGACATTATAAGCATGCCCATTTGTCCACGTCACTAAAATTAATATGCAATCTTAAATTACGTCACGCGGCTAAATATGCAATCTTACGTCACGCTGGCCAACGGCAAATAATACGCCTATTATAATTTAGAAATAACCCGTGTAGTACGGGTAACAAAATAATACGCCTATTTCAGGTAGAGATAAACCGTAAAGAACGGGGAACAAAATAATAATATTGCCTATAATTATAAGGTAGAGATAACCCGTGCAGTACACGGGCAAAGCAACTATGTTCACCTCTAAATATCGTTTCCATTCAGATATATGGACATTTTTTTTAAATATTTGAAGCCCATCAGCAAATATAGTAAGTAAGTAGCCTTTATTTGCAGCCGTTAAAAATTACGCCTGGGGAAAACCCGGGCGAACGCCGGGTAAAAATTGCTAGTACTATATAAACATGTGTAGGGATGATTTTGTGTATCTTTTATACATAGATTAGTTTCAAAACACACATAATCTTATATTTGTTTATCCAAAAAGTAGAAAATGTACGCAATAATGTAAAATATTGCTAAGTAATGGGTTCCGTTGTTAAAAGTGATGTAATTTCGAGGTGCATTCACATAATGTACAACTAAATATACCATTCTGTGCAGAAATGAATGCTGAATCCGTTGTTTAAATTTGGCTTATTATTTCCTTAAAACATTGTGACTTAGTAATAGTATAAATTAAAATCAAGTTAGTAATAAAAATATAAATTTATGGAAATATACTCAATTACTCATAAATGAGGTAATAAAAAACAGGAACAAATACGCAAGCATTTCAACACTTAGTGAACATCTGGACCAAATCAGAACGTTCCTATCCTGGTTTTCAAAGCTGCGAACTTGTGAATTATTTAATCAAAATCAATGCCCTTCAATTTCAATTGATAATATCGCAGGATCGGAAAACCTTGACTGTCCCATGGTAGATCACATATAGTTCTGTATAAGTTTTAGCTTTGAAAAGCTTCTCTTACATGAAGCCACAGACACACAGAAAATAATTTTAGCCTTAGTGAAATGGTTGGGGAGACTCTATTGACAGCTACGAATGTCAAACTGTCTAATCGGGCCCTACCTTTGGCTTCTTCAAGATTAATCTCTGCTAAATATGTCCAAGTTTCTGCCTCTATGTGTTATGTATTGCACTGGCTTACTGCCTCGAGACGCATATCCTATAGGATAGCAGCACTTGTCTGGCGGTGTCTCACTGGTAGTGCTCCGTCCTACTTATCTGATCTCTGTCGCCCGGTTTCCGACTTAGCCGCCGGTCGAGCTCTGCGCTCTTCGACTAAGGGGGAGCTATTGGCCCATCGGGCCCGCTCCTCAGTCAGATAGCGTCGAGCCTTCAAAGCCATTGACCACTTCACTTGGAATGGGCTCCCGCTTGCGTTAAGCTTACTGCACCGGAATAATTTGCCTGCTTTGTAAAAAATTGCTGAAGTCATTTCTCTTTGGCCGTGCCTGGACTGGGAGCGCCTCTGAGTAGGCTTCTTGAAGAGGCGCTATATAAACCTCCGGAAAGAATGAATGAGGATAATTATGGCAATGGCCTTGAGTCTCTTTCATGAATACGTATATTTACGACAGCTGTATCACAGCGTAAGTTATCATCGACACCCTCCTCCTTTATTCCAGCCTTCGGACTGGCACCAACATAATTATGGCAGTTTTTTTCCGTTGTTTATCGTCATTTTTGGCCATCAAGGACCGTTAACGTCGACATTCCCGACGAGTATAATGTGAATCTGTTGGAATTCTAGCGATTAAACGAAATTTCAGAATTTATTGCGTTGAAAGAATACGTGTTAACGGTGTCTAAGATGAGCACTGTATGATCCATTGTCTAGCGACATCATGTGGTCGCCAACGCCAGTTACTTAGACTTCTCAATTACTTACATTCTAATTAGACATTTAGGATCGGTAGGATATTTTCTGTCAAACAAGAGATTACTATTAGCATCTCCCTCCTCCTTTACGAAGGCTTCGGACTGTCACCAACCGAGGATACGGCAGTGACAGATCTTCTATCATATAATATTATGCGCAGTTTAACGACGCTAAGATAAGTTTCCCTGTTTAAATATCATAGATTAGCTTCGCTTATATCCGCGTATAATCCACTCAAACTGGTCGGCAGGCTCTCCGGTCTGCCTCGCGAAATGACTTGATAATACCTTCGTTTCGAACCACCCCCTGTGCTCGTCGGGACTTCTCGATTGCGGCGCCACGGATCTGGAACGCTCTTCCGCCGTCTGTGCGTGCTGCACGCGGCTATATGGTTTTCTCCAAACTCTTAAAGACGCATGTTTTCAGCTGTTTGGTGGCCACGTGTTGAGCGCTTGTGAGAGACTCTTAAGTGGCGCTTTATAAATGTTTTGTTACATTACATTACATAAGTTGGTCCCATTCCGTATCTCTCCATTCTCCATAGTCTCTCCCCAACTGTGCGTCGTCATGAACGCCCATTGGCTGAACCCTTCAGTGGATATGTCCCGTGACCTTCCACCGAGCAGGGTCGACCTCGCTCCCCCTTCCGGGTGATATGAGTGTAATGTCGATGTCCCCACGACATAAGGCCAACAGACTGACGATAGATTGGACGTCTTCGAGGTAGCTGACCTCGTTAGATGTTCCAGCACATCCGTTGCTCTCCAGGGGACTCTCCACCCGACCATCCACTATTACACCTCTGTAACGGAAAAAGATGCAGTGTTATTAGATGTTGTTACTCATATATAGCGCTATCTTCCGAATGCACAAGTGAATGATAATAGCCTATGACCATATTATACCATAATTATGGACTATGGCTTCAAGCGGTTATCGTGATATAGTACAGTGTAGTGGTTATCGTACTGGACTATCAATCGAGAGGTCAGAGGTTGAAATCAGGCCCGCATTAAGGGGGGGTGATAAGAGTGCTGTAACACATGAGCCCGCAGCCTTGAGGGTCCTCATGCTATAACTACATGTACGCGTGATGGACCGATGGTTGTTAGAGAATTTCTTTGGAAGGTAATCACAGCACCCAGGCCCTCACTATCCTTATTGCGGCCCTCGTTGAAATCCCCACCATAGCAGACACTTCTTTCGAAATGTCCGATTCACTTGTGCGCCCCCCCCCAGCCAACGCATCCCTAGTAAGCATTGCACACAGTCATTGGGAGGGTCAAGCGAACTAATTAGTCATATAGCCCCTTTATGTACTTCTTTGTATTGGTTTTGCAAAGAATTTGTGTTAATACAGTACATAGCTAATAAAACTTTGAACTCTGATCGCTAGATGGCGTTAAATCCTCGGCAATGCAATGCCCTCCTTAGACACCTTTAATACACCTTATCTAAATTGTATAAATTCCTCCGTTCCCTTGTTTCATCAATAATTCACAATAACGCTCAATTTTTTTCCATAGATTAAAATAATATTCGGACAAGTCGACGACGTCAAAGGTCTTCGAAATCCTAAGGTTAGCAAGAATTCTTTTCGTCAATCCAACTTCTTTTCGATCAACGCCGAAACCCATGCAATGGCGGGCAATTGCCCGCCATTGCATCATTCATGCGGTAAGGTCGACGATAATGGCCCATGGCGGCCACAATGTAATGTAATGTAACAAAACATTCTAAAGCGCCACTTAAGAGTCTCTCACAAGCGCTAAACACATGGCCATCAAACAGCTGAAAAAATGCGTCTTTAAGAGTTTAGAGAAAACCATTTAGCCGCGTGCAGCACTCACAGACGGCGTGGGAGCGTTCCAGATCCGTGGCGCCGCAATCGAGAAGTCCCGACGAGCACAGGTAGCGGTTCGAAACGAAGGTATCACCATGGCGGATGGCGGATTGCTGCGGGCAGTAATCCAGAACGAGTTCCACGTTCTACGTGGCCTGTTCCCTCCTGTGGCCGAGAGACGCTACAACCTTCGGCCCAGACGGCACCCGTTTGAGCTGCCCCTCAGAGACAATAAAAACTTCATACCTAGAGTCCTCTATGCTTGTGTTCAATGACTATGTCCATTCCTCATTTGAACATTAAGGTCAACTACGTAACGAGTAAAACAAACACCTATTATTTTCTATAAACTCTTTGACATTGTAACTGATTGCGGTGTGCCAATTAGAGTTGTCTTTCTCAATAAACGAATATAATTAAGTCATTTCGCGAGGCAGACCGGAGAGCCCGCCGTCCAGTTTGAGTGCAAACTGGAAGGCACAGTTCAGCAATGTAGTCCGGATTTTGAATTGCACACGATCAGCAACTGGAAGCCAGTGGAGCTCACGTCGCATGTAGTCAGATATGTGTGAATATCTCGGTAGATCAGCCAGCAGTCTGGCTGCTGCATTCTGAACGAGCTGAAGTTGATGAAGACGGAATTCATGGAGGCCCAGGAGGACCCCATTACAGTAGTCAAGACGTGTGAGAATGAAAGAGTGAACTAGCACAGCCGCAGCGCTTAGTGACAGCGTTCTTCGTATAACTCGGATCTGCCGGTGCTCATAATAGCTAATCCTGGAGATATGTGACACATGATCAGCCATCGTAAGCCCACCATCAAGAAGCACCCCAAGGTCCCTCACCACATTACAGGACTGTCCAAATGGTGGTAAACAACTGAAAACTGCTCTGCCATCGGGTAGTGCCAATCCGAAGACTGGATTATTAAGAAGGGCGACGTTATTCAATTCTCCTATGACGCTGCATCGTTAACCCTCTAAGGGATATGGTACATATATGTCCCATGTCAGAAAAAAGTGCCTGGATTTATTAGATTGAGCAAATGGGTTTGTTTAAAGATTTTATTTATTTGTTCAGTATTTGATCAATCTGACTGTGACCTTTTCATGAGTTCCCACACATTCTATGGGCCAGATATTTTTATTTTAAAATTATTAATTTTTAAAAATAAAATACAAACTTTGTCATTTTTCATTTTTTCTCACATAGGAATAATACATTAAAAAACTTTTAAATAATGTACAGTGACTCTTCACAAAATAGGATATTCATTGACAAGAACCATTCCTTTCACAGTTTTGCAGATTTTGAAGAAAATCTTCATGGGGCATATATGTCCCATTGTCCGTTAGGCAATGTCATAAAATGCATGTACAAAATGCCTGTACATGAAAGGGCATTGTAAAAACGTACATATATGCATTCATGCATACTTGCATTCGTACATACAAAACATATTACACATATACATTTATATATATATATATATATATATATATATATACATACATACATACATACATACATAAATACATACATACATACATACATATATGCATGCATAGAGACATACATAAATGCATTCAGACTTACACAAATACATATAATACGCATTCACACATACATAGACATATACATATGTACTTACATATATACATCCATATGTACATACATACATGCATACATACATGCATACGTAGAAACATGTACATGCATACATACATACATACATATATACATACATGTACACATAAATACGTACATACATATATGCATGCAGACATACATACACACACACATACATAAACACATGTATACATGCATACTTACATCCATCCATACATACATACATACAGTTTACATGCAATACATACATACATTCATACATCATACAAATATGCCTAGGGCCTGCAAGCATACAAGAGGTGACATTCAGTCCCTCCAAACAACGGAGAAGCAGATGAACTTTTTGAGGTGGATGGACACAAAGGCTGTCCATCTCATATCCAATTCAGAACCATCCGTAGGTACAGAACCTATAGATAGACAGACGTAAGAAGGTTCCGCTGTGAAGGTTGTGTTATCAACGTTCCATCATGGGTGAAAGAATACAACAAATAATTATGTGGGAGGAGTTGATCTGGAAGACCAGCTCAAACCGTATTATGTAATAGAATTTGATGCCGATAGAAGTATTATCTCAGAGTGATGTTTGATAGCCTGGTCGAAACAGTGGTAAATGGCTACTTGAATTACAAGTCTGCCAACAGACACCAAAATAGGCCTAACACATTTAGAGTTCAGACAGCAGGTGGTTCGTGGTCTCATAGGTACTTGTACTTCCAGGAGGAATGCTTTTCCGACTGGAGCAATCAAAGAAAGGCGTCTCCAGTGTTGATACATAATCATTTGCCTCACATCTTGCCTGACAGGAAGAGATGTAAGCTTTGTCACAAGAGGGGCAAAGATAACCGGTCAAGATTTCAGTGTGCCACCTGTAGTGTTGTTCTATGTTTGCAAAGTGACCGTAACTGTTTCACCAAGTTCCACACTAACTATCTATATATCATATCTGTTCAAATAAATTCTTTGCTACATGGTACATGATCATATTCTGACATTTAATCAACATAGTCCAACATAGCACAAAAATGTACTTTTACTGCCTAACGGACAATGGGACATATCTGTCCTATAAAATAAAAGTGGCCATAATGCAAATGTGTTCTACTAAGTATAAAATAAACTACATTATGTTGACAGGAGAACCCTAGACAATGTATTTATGTTAGTTTTGAAAATTTTGCAGACCAAAAAAATCTTGTCCCTTAGAGGGTTAAACTGTGTATCCAATCCTATCGTCAGATTTTGATCGTCCTACCAGTACAGTTACTTTTATCGCCAGATTATAATATTTAGCTGTAATATTCCAAAATAATTTCTGTCGAACGCTCTATCCAATCCCGCGATGATGATGATGATAACGACGACGACGATGATTTTGATGAAGCAACGGTGACGATGTATCTATAATTAACTTCTATTACGAACGTCTCGTTAAACTCCTGTGAATAAGCTGGTTCCCGTGACTTCGCTTTTGCTGCTGCTGTAGAAGTTTAGTTTACGATTATGATTATATGCTACTGCTCACTTCGCTACGACTGTTGGACACTGCGGCCGATTGGTTAAAGACCTTCCCTTGTAGCGCAGAGAGTATGGGAGTGAGCCTCCTCATATGACACGGTTACTGTGTAAGACATTCAGCATGTCCTTCACTTACTATTGCTCAGCGCCATCGATTGATGCTTGGTCATTATACAGTGACGCTTATTAAATGCACAAAAATATGCGAGATAACGTCGATGCAGGCCACCGCAGCCGTCTGACTGTCTGGCTGGCTTACCCATCGATATTAACCTTAAACCGATTCTGACCTTATATACCTGACCACCGATTTTTTCTACTAAGCACCTGTAAATGAGGTCGATCCCGGAAACGAACCCATTAAGGGCGCTGTATAAATCAGCTATGGTAAAGTTTATGTCATCAGCCACGGAGCCGTAAGATGTCGCTGAGCACTGGATAATGCAATTGTCTCGTTAGACACCTTTACAAATCTTTCTAGTGACAATATAAATACCGCTACTGCGATTTTCCGCTATTATACAGGTTGGGCCAGTAGGAATGCAACTAATTTGAATGGATATAACTTGAACAATTGTTATCCGAACATTGTGCTCAATATACCAAATTGAAAGTAATCATCCACTCTACTACTATGTCAAATCTTGCACTGACATACGGCACCGTTGTTACAAAATTTTGGTGCGGCGCACACCTCTCAATTTTTAATGTAAATATGGAACGTCATGGTGCAGCTCACGGAAGAGGATAGAATTTTAATCCGAATTATAAGAGCAGAAAAAGGATACAATGCACATCAGATGATGATAAAATTCCCTTCTAGAAAATGGAATAAATATGCTCTACATCGATTGATTAAACAAACTGATGCTACAGGAACGTCTAACAGCCGCAACTGTGGTCGCAAACGTTCTGCCCGCACAGCAGCGAATATTGTACAAGTCCAAGAGTTGCCTATCTGAACGCTAACGTGCCAGAGTGAATTGAACCGGAGAACTGGCCACCAAACAGTCAGGATTTAAACCCGGTTGACTATTCGATCTGGGGTTGTCTTCAGCAACTGGTCTATCTTGAACCGATACGTGACGTTGAACATTTGAAAGATGTGATTCATTGCTGCTGGGCTGAGATAATCCAAGCACTGGTGGACTAAGCCATCGATCAGTGGTCATCTCGTGTTGATGCAGTCATTAAACACGTGGTATTTGTTTGACTGATGGTAAATTCACTCAAGATATTAATTGTTAGTACTAAGTGATTGTTTAGAATTGACATCTTCAGTTTCAGACTTGTTTTTCTTGCAGTTTTATGGCAAGAAAATGGCACATCGAATATTAATGGCATTATCTCAAAATTCGTAATATTATCTCGGAGATATTTTGCAGAATGATAAAATGGATAATTATCTTCAATCTGATATATTGGACAAGACGCTCAGATAAAAAGTCTTCAAGTTATAAGGCGTCAAAGTTGTTGCATTCCTACTGGCCCACCCTGTAGAGTGACGCTTATTAAATGCAAAAAAATATTATGATTATTTGTCGAGCGCCTAACCCAAGACAGCCTTAAGTAATACATTAGATAGGTGCTTGCAGGGGCGTCCTTCCCCCCTTAAGCCTATGAAGCATTCCCCTCATGTCATCAGATCCCCCCCACGACGACCGCCCTAGACGAATGGTCGACTGTCGACAAAAGAGAAAATTGCGATAATCAAATTTGAATCACGATTTTATTGTTGAATTATTCATTGAATTCTTTATTGAATTCTTTATTGAATTCTTTAACTTTTAGTCCACTAATCAGCAACATTATGCATGATAAAATATGAAGGCTTGTACACAGACAGAGGCATACTGCCAGAGCGGCGAGACAGTTACTGCTCAGTTTTTTCATTTTAGAAATTAATCGATGTGTTTTTCATTTGAAAAATGCATTTCTTTGTTTTAAAAATAATGAAATCATTGAGGAGACGTTTAGTGTACAAAAACATTCCTTTCCCCCCCTGAAAAGCCAATGAAGATTTCTGCTTCATTCCCCTCCATAGGATGGACGCCCCTGGGTGCTTGTCTTAAACACCTTTAACACGAAGTCTTCCGAACTATAAATAGAGCAAATGCGTTTAATCGTTAGTTCGAGTGTGATTCGGAATACTGATTGGGGTCTAGGTCGACCATTTTGTTTACGCCATTTTAGTTTGTTTTCTCGGGAAACTCAAGTTTCTGAAGTTGATTTAGGTTTTTGCAAATCTTAGTAAATGGACTGCATTGGATTATGTATCAGCCAAAGCAATGAGAGACGGAAATCGTTGAGTTTTTTTTAGATTATTATAGTCGTCGTCAAAAGCGGTGTGGTATTCGCGTCGTCTGAGATTTGGTTCGGAACTTATACATAGGCCTAGACTAAAGAAAATACTTTCGTGAAAGACGAACTCATCAGAAAATCATCAGATAATCGAAATAAACTGAGTTTCATTAAGGAATTTATATGGATAGGTTGGAAAGGTATGAATCTCCACTGTATGTGTGGTGATCCAACGGTGTAGTGGTTGGAGTGCTGATATATCAACCGCATTATAAGGAGTTAAAATCTCCAGCATTGCAGAGAGATCCGCTCCACTTGCAGCCCAGGCAACGCATCTATAATGAGTGCACTCTCAGTGGGATGATTCAAGAAAACTAATTCGTCTTTGTAGCGAATGCAGTAATTATCTGATGTGTTGTTTTATACTAATGTTCAGAGAGAACTAATTAGTTATAGTTTGGTTAATAGATGCGACACTTAATTAATAACTAACAGCGACACGTTTAATAATAATAATTTTATTGTTTGACCTACAAGGTCTTGAAATAGAATACCTAGAGCTGTACGGGATGAATAGATGCGTTAAGTCCAATAGTGATAAATAATGCAGCACCCAATCAGGTGATAGAGAACGCATAATTTAAAATAACGGCTGAAAAGGAAGTTCAACGAAGGAAGTTGAAACACACAGACGTTTGTATGGTAGACTGCGGCTAACTTCGATTGAAAGAATACTACCATGTCTTACGGATATAATTCGATCATGAAGTTTAATCGTAACTCTATTTTAGCAATGTCAATATGTCTTCGGTCATTATTATAATTTCGTCAGTCGCGTTGTATCGTACGATTAATTTCCAGGAACATAAGGTGAGGTCGACGTCAATGGCGTGGGAATAATAAAGGCTTAGTTAGACAATAATAAAACTTCATTCTACCTCGACCGCAACCCAATTGGTGCAATCGTATTTTTATGGGCAAACTGAATGGGTATTAACCTTCGCTTTACGTTGTAACTGGGAAGCGTAAAGGTCTAGTGGTTAACGTGTTGGAATTTCAAACGAAGGATCGCAAGTTCAAATTGACTGTTTTGCAACTATTGAAAATGTCTGTTCTTAATGAATCTTAAAATCTCTCTGTTAGCTCAGAGAGCGCTTCTGTTTAAATGGAGGGACGCTATCTTAAGAAAAATAACAAAACCGTCGTCAAATGCTGGTCATTTAATCAAATATCGTGACCGTGAATGTTGTGGGGTAAGTTAGTGTCTAAGTCAAGAGCTCGGGAAGGCGCTAGATTGCGTTAAACGATGCGGTCATGGTCCTTGTTTACGCCTTCGATACTGGTCGAATTGACAACTATTGCTCCGTACTTGCTGGCCTTCCTCTTTGAGGTTCTGGGGAGACCAGAGCGAGTTCTACGCTCGGATGGTCGGTTTATTGGGCGTTCGTTCGTTCATTGTAGTTACACAGCCACTAGCCAACCCATTGTTCTACGTTGTAAGCAAGCCATATGGATGCCATCGTACTGTTTTCCGTGTGCACTATACTGGTATGGTATTTATGGGGGGGGTTGGGTTCAACCCTTAGTTATTCTTAGGACCCACAGTTGAGTCTTCATTGCACACATCAACCATTTCAGGGAAGGAGGCTCGAACCCTTACTTTCTGCGTTACAAGGCGAGCACTCTAACAAATCGTCTACCGTGGCCTGCGATGATGATGATGACGACGACGACGACGATGATGATGATAGCGGTGACGATGTAGCTATAATTAACTTCTGTCACGAAACGTTTCAAAAAAGACGAGTGAAGAAAATCCATCCAGATTACACAGCTGAGCAAACGCTCGTGAAAAAGTGCCAGAAACGGTAACAGAGGGAACTGATTATGGGCCCTGGGCTTGTAGTTAGCTCACAATAATATTGCTCGGCTATCATAGTGGCGCCTAACAAAATAGGACATATACTTCTACCACAACCACTATTTTAATTTACTACTACTAACACTGCTACTATTGTTTGACAATGCGACCGATTGGTGACAGCAATCGCCTTATAGTGCGAAGTGTACGGGTTCGAGTCTCCTCCCTTGAACCGGTTACTATGTATACGGACCTTGTGCAAGTCCTTCACTTACGATTTATCAGCGCCATCGATTGATGCCATGTCATTGTATAGTGGCGGTTATTAAATACACAAAGTTATTATGATAATCCATCGCTAACCAAGCCCAAGATTTCGCATAGCAATGGATAATACAATGCTCGTCTTAGACACCTTTAACACACATTCTTCCGAATCTATAAATAAATCCAACGCGCTTAATCAATAAAATTGATCAAGAATTAATTTTAAGAAACCTTTCTTGTATACGACAATTGCTACTAAATATTGTTGAATTTGCATCAGATACCAAATTGCATGTATCAAATTGTATATTTATTAATTGTATTTTTATTTTTGTATTTTTTATGTCGTTAAACAATGAACACTAATGACATTTTAAGGTTATGTTTGGACAGTCTTAAATGGTGTCTTTTGGACGCTATGAATTCATTTCACTGCACTGTATATGTTTTAAATTGTCGTCAACGGCCTTTGATGTCATATGACGACGTTAAACCTTGGAGAAATAAATAAATCAATAAAATAGAAAACCAGTCATCCATCATGCGGTATACTCGACGAGAACAGTCCAAAGCGGCCACAAAATGGTGATAAACAGCGGAAATCTGTTCGACCATCGGGTGTTGCCAGTCCGAAGCCTGGATAATAAAGGAGGGCGAAGCTATTTATTGTATTGTATTGTATTCAAACATTTATATTTATATCTGTTATGACGCTGCATCGTTGAATCCGAACCACTACAGATAAAAATATATCTAACAATAAGATAAGGACGTTATGGGCTTTAACAACCGCAAGGTGTCGCCATCGTATCGCATCCATAGATTTATATAGCGCCTCTCTCAGAATAACTATCCAGAGGCGCTCTCAGCACGAAAACCCCGGGGGAAAAGAAACGTTTGGCATATTCGGATCCACAGTTTAACGGCAGCTTATGACAACATAGGCCGTTTCCGCCGACAAAGATTAGTTTTGGCATATTACAGCTCTTATTTTGTTTGGCATATTGTGTGTGTGTCCACAGTTTAACGGCAGCTTATGACAACATAGGCCGTTTCCGCCGACAAAGATTAGTTTTGGCATATTACAGCTCTTCAACTTTTGGTTATGTTTATTTATTTATTTCACCACAGTTTAACGTCGTCTTATGACATCAAAGGCCGTTGACGACAATACGGAAAATATACAATACAATCAGAACCATAAACTTATAGCATCCGAACGACACCATTAAAGGTGTCAAACGGAGCTTTACAATTTCACTATAATATTCAATATTTTTTAAACATAAAGTATTTCATCTCATACTGTCTGTGATCATTATGTCCTGACAAATTTAATTAACTAACAAATCATACATGTATTATAATTGATTAAGGTATTCCTTTAAACTGTTCATGTACATTAACCAAGCCATACCATTATGCAATATTGAAGAACAGAAGTTGAATGTTAGTAATATTGTAACATGAATATTCATTAACCAATAAGTAATGTTTATAATTTTCTAACATCGGGTTCTTGTTATTATGACATAACATATTTTATACAAAAATCAACAGTTGAAAAGAAGTTGTCTATGGATATTTCAGTAAACATCATTGCAACACAGTACTGCAATATTATGCAACATAGTAGCTACTCTGACATAGTAACCAAACCAACCATTTGTAATATATAATACTGAAGAACCAAAGTTGAATAATAGTAACCAGCATTGCAACCAATATTGCATAATAGTAATATGGCAATATAGATACATTAACCAATAATTAATATTAATATTTTCCAGCATCAGAATTTTATTATAAATGTTATATGACATAACATATTATTTAAAAATTAACAATTGAAAAGATGTCATCTATGAGTGTTTAAATCCGTTTCAAAAACCATTCAAGAATCAACTCACGCTCAACCCTCTCTTCATTCAAACTCCATTCTATTATTATTATTTATTAGTTTTACTACTACAGTTATTAATATTACGCATTTATCAAGCGCCACCATCCAATGGCCAATGGAAGGCAGTTTTCTCTTGTTCATCATCATTTTGTTTCCGCTAAGGGCCGTTAGCGTCGACATTACACTACACGTCGGGTGACTGCAGACTCTGCCGATTTATTTTATTTAATCCAACGTTTACCGTCGTCTTATGACATCAAAAGCCGTTGACGACCACTACTCTGCCGATTAAACGCATTAGCTTTATTTATAGCGTCAGAAGATAGCGTTTCAATGGTGTCTTAGACGACCACTATTATTATCATTAATTGTTTGGCGACATCCGGCGGCCATTAAGGCCAATTACGTCGATCTTCAATTTACATTCCAATTAAAAATATTTAAGTCATTAGAGAGTAAGTAAGTAAGTAAGTAAGTATATTCTTTAATAAAACCAATTGCATATCCGCACTTTGGTGTACATACATAGATAATCAGCGTTGCGGTGTCGTCACCAGGGTTGGTGTCACCCAGTGCGGTAACTCATGGTGTCACCCATAGAGATGTATAATATATAAATATATCACTACAGCGAGCATCTACCATATATGGTGATGCTGCCGAATCAAAACGGCCTTGGACGTTAAGCTAGCCAAAATGAGCGTTGACTGACGTCATCATGGAGAAATCGACATCATCATCGACGCGTATTGCGTGGACACGTCACCAATTATGTTAATGAGCGCTGGCTGACGTCATGCAAGCTTAATTTCACAGTACAACTTCAGCCGTGATAGACTACACAAAAGTAAATAGCGATATCTATATTTGGAATGCCTAGCTTGGTGGTCAAGGTCGCTAAGCGATTGTGACTTCACCTCGACCTGAACGAAACTTGGATACGACCGTTGGACGGAGGCTTGGAGGTATGGATGGATGGATGGAGGGACGAAAGGATGGAGGGACTTAGGAAAGGACGGAGGAAGGGACGGACGGACGGTTAGAGGTAGGAGTTAACTTATATTAACTTATATTATATTAACTCTGATTAACTTATATTCTAATTAGACATTTTGCATTGGCATAGTAATTTCTCTCACACAAGATATAATTAGCATCGCCCTCCTCCTCCTTTATTGTCACTGTCACCAACCGAGGAGACGACAATGGCTGAGATCTTCTTTCATATAATAATTATGCGCAGTGTTAACGACGCTACATAAGATAAGTTTCACTGTTTAAACATCATAGATTAGCTTCGCTTAGATCCGTGTATAACTCCACTTACATAGTTACGTTGGTCCCATTCCGTATATATCTCCATCCCCCACACCGTCCGTCCGTTGTCTCTCCCCAACTGTACGTCGTCATGAATGCCCAATCGATGAACCCATCAGTGGACATGTCCCGTGACCTTCCACCGCCCCCCCCCCAACCCACCGACGATGTGAGGGCGATGTCGATGTCCCCACGACACAAGGCCAAAAGACTAACGATCGCTTTGACGTGTTCGAGATAGCAAAACAGTGGTTGAAGCCATAGTCTATTATAATTAAAATGCGGAAATCCCATAGGTCGAAAACCCATTGGACAAAGATGACGACTGTAAAGCAATGTAATATACATGTAATGCAATGGAATGCAAAGGTAATGTTACGTAACTGCTCCGATATATCTCAGCCCCATTCAATCGCTACTATCTAGTGATCAAGCATCAATCGATGTCGCTTAACAATCGTTAATTAAGAACATGTGCGATGTTATGTTGCTCCGTTTATGTGTTTGTAGGTATGCATGAATATCTAGTCATAATGTGTATGTGTATGTATGTGTGTATGTATGTGTATGCAATTCGGATTATACATACATATGTGTGTTTGTGTATGTATCTCCATTGTCTTCGGGTAAGAAATCTTCAGTAAAGAAATGTTTCGCCATTTAATGCATCGCCTCTTAAGAACTTCACAAATGCAATACCTCGATAATCCGCATAAATTTTTTGATAAACAGGGCGACTGCACCGGCTGGTGAGTTTGCTAGATGACTGTAAACTATCAATAAAGTAATGCTCTCTTTAGACACCTTTAACACGCTTTGAATCGACCGCATAAATTACTCAGTTGCGTGATATTGATATGTTACATTTCTGTTTGTCAAGTATGTTGAATGTAAAGTGAGGTCGACGTCAACGACGCTGGAATTCGCAACGTTAAACTAAGCAATGGATGCCATGCTCCCAGCAACCCAGATGGGTGCCATCGTATTTTTATATTATGGGTATTGACATCCGTTTTACGTTGCAACTGGTAACCGTGGTGCTCTATGGTCTAATGGCTAACGTGCTGTTACATCAACTGAGATGTCGGGTGGGGGAGGCTATAACCAACTGTTTTGAAACTGATGATATTTCTGATCCATTGAGGTCTTGTGAATTATGATACCCGCGCAATAGAAGTCATTGCATTAGAAGGAAAGCGTTTCTAAAGTGGAGAAAGTGTTGAGTTCTTTTCGTTCCTTTCTTGACTGGAGTAATCTACATTTTCATACCGTTAACAATGTCCACTCAGCGCAACATGAATTCATACCAGTGATAAACAAAAATTAATAATCGTGAATTAACGGGTCAATTTCCTGTATGTATGTATGTATGTATGTATGTATGTATGTATGTATGTATGTATGTATGTATGTATGTATGTATGTATGTATGTATGTATGTATGTACTATGTATGTATGTATGTATGTATGTATATGTATGTATGTATGTATGTATGTATGTATGTATGTATGTATGTATGTATGTATGTATTGTTAGGGTCTCATGTCTGAGTCCTAACCGGTCCTGGGATGGGCATTCGTTACCCTTGAGTAGTTCCTTAGCCGAGGGGAGTAGCCTATATAAGGAGGTACGAAAAGGGGCGGTTAGAGAATCTCCGATACTCAGCCTTCGCGCTAGTCGGGTTGTCTGAGATTTCTCTGGGTTGCATGGTAGTCAAGTTAGTTCGTGACTTGTGCCATTTTCAAGTCTTCTTACGGTGCTTCCGTTTCTGATGTTCGTCAGCCCGTTGCTGAGTTACAGACTTCTTGTTAGTTGGTCGTTCTTCGTATTGAAAACGAACCTTTCTTCCACCGTCGTTCAACGGTTGGGTAATGTATCGTTTTGATTTATTGTTTTTGTCGAGAATTATACCTTGAAAACTAGATTCGAGTCTTCAGCTTTGTTGTAGCTAGGAGGAACCCGTAACATATGTGGGCTCGCGGGATTTTTTCTTCTCGTTCGTTCGTTTCTCATTTGTTGGTAGAAGATAGAACATTTGAGTTTTTGCGAGAATTTTTTGCTCTTCTTTAAGACAAAATTTGCGTCAGGAAGAGAATTTAGAATTTGGAGGGCGTGTCTCTATTATACGGTAGTCATTCCGGTTGAGATTTTTGTGAATTTATACGGTAGTCATTCCGGTTGAGATTTTTGAATTTGAGTCGTAAAGGGAAATGTACGGCTTCGTTGTGAAATTTTTACGTCGAAGTGTAGAGCGACAGTGAAAGTTTGAAAGTGGGCGTATCCGTTCAAATTTTACGAAAATAAGTTGAGGCTTAGTCGTAAATTGTTGCGCTGAAATTGGGTCGAAATTGAGTTCGATAGTTTCATTGCGTTGAAAAGGGGTTTTCGGTCGAAAATTTTGAACTTTGAAGGAGTTTAGTCGACTGAGATTTTGAAATGGGTCCTTGGAAGAGTTTGGAAGAGAAAAGAGCCAAGGCAGTAGCGTGTAAGGAGAGAAGAAAGGAGAGGAAGTTTGTGGAAAAAGTGAAAACGAGAGTAGAATTTGGGTCATGGGAGGAAGCAAGAATTGCTGGTGCGAGAATGAAGGAAGCTGAAAATAGAGGGGAGTTCATTGATAGACGAAAGTTGGATGAGATTTGGGCGGAAGTAAAGAGTGAGACAAAGAAATTAGCAGAAGAAGCTCAAAAAGTTTCTTTTGGCAGAGAACAAATTTCGTCGAAGAAACTTGAGCATGTGGTCCAGAAAGTTTCATGGGATAAGTCTACGAATGACAGCGCACAAAATGTGGGTTTTCCTTCGGAGACGAATAGGAATAAGCTTAATCAAGTGCATGATACGCCTAAGGAGTGTTTGGACGAGATAAACGAGAGTGTTTTCTCGTACATGTTTGATGACTCGAATGTGAGTGTACAAAGTGATTCGGATTCGGTGTTTCACGCTGAATTAATTAATTTCAGTTGTGACACGCAGAAAGAGGATGGGCACGAGAATGATTTGTGTTCAATGTTTGAGGAGTCCTATGATAAGGGTGTGAATGTCGGTGATTTGTCTCGCATGGATAATGACTCGAATGAAGTGTTTGTGCGAATATTGAATCTCCCGTTGAGAGTGTGCACACGGGCGAATGTTTAGATGTAGGATTGGAAGGTGCGTCTGAAGATTTAAAGTTGGATGGATGTGTGGGAAATTTTGCGGTTGAGGCGCAAGAGTTGTTGTTGATGAGTGAGGATAGAAATTCACGGGATTTTTCTGAATTGGACATGAATGTTGGTTCGGAAATGTGTATTGGTGATTCGTCTCAAGTGGTGAATGGTTGTAAAGCACTGTTGTCGATGGATTCGGTGATGACAACTGTTGTGTGTGAAAATATTTCACATACGAATTTTTCTAATGAGTCTTCTTCGAATGTAGCAGTAATGTACATGAATGTTGACTGTGGGGAAAGAGTGATTCTTGTGAGTACGGTTGTGTTGTTGCAACTTTATGGTCAGATGACTAATGGCTTGAATGATGTATTCACGCAAGTTGTCACGATTATGCCCTGTACGCAGATGGGTCAGTTGTTGCACGAGAGCATGGACATGTTTGGTTGTCATATGTTCTTGCAAAAAGAATGTATGCATGACAACATTTTTGACAATTCTTTGAAGATGGAAAGTGTTGTTGAGCAATTGAACGGTTGTCTCATAGATGTTGTACATGAGTATGATGACTTATGTCTGGAATGTGATGAACGTTTACCAGATGTTGTTCAAGATTTTGTGAATGAGGTTCATGATACTTATGATGTGTCTCTTGATTTGACAGGAATTTCTATGGAGATTGTTGGCATTGGTTGTCTTGAGACTTATTTGTGTGCTCAAGTTTATTTGCAGACTGTGTTCGCGAGGATGGAACGTCTGGTCTTCAGGGAGTGTTCGGGACGCAGACGAGTGACGAGACGAGGATCCAAGGGACTGAGCGCCTTCGTCTTTCTTTGGATGGTTGTGACCGTTTTGGTGTTGTCAGCTCGTGACACTTGGGTCATGAGTTGCACGGCGTTGCTTTCGTTGGTAGAAACGGATGTCGAGGGGGCTTTGGTTGGCCTACTCGCCGCTGCTCACGTCTTCGAGGTGTACCGTGGCTTCGTACCGTTGGTGTTGTACACTGACAGTCTTCGGAAGTTTGGTTGTGGACTGCAACGTTGTTTTTTGAAAGTTGCGTATAGAACGAGTCGTCTGAACTTGTTCTCAGATTTAGTTTGTCGGTTCACCTTTGGTGATTGAGTAGTCATGCTTAGGGCCGACGTGAATGAAAGTCGGAAGTATGTATAGTTTAAATGTTTCTATTGTGTTCTTTAGCAAGATGACTTTCATTTAAGTTTCGATGTTTAGTAGTCATGCTTAGGGGCGACGTGAATGAACGTCGTAAGCTGTATAGAGTAAATGTTTTGTTGTATATAGTGAATTTATTGTGTATTTCGTTTATATTTTGATTGTGATATTTCTTTTAATGTGCATGGTTTGCATGTTAGTTAAGTCAGAAACCCTTCTGGTTTCTGCCTTGTTTGTGGTCCGGGGGTATGTTAGGGTCTCATGTCTGAGTCCTAACCGGTCCTGGGATGGGCATTCGTTACCCTTGAGTAGTTCCTTAGCCGAGGGGAGTAGCCTATATAAGGAGGTACGAAAAGGGGCGGTTAGAGAATCTCCGATACTCAGCCTTCGCGCTAGTCGGGTTGTCTGAGATTTCTCTGGGTTGCATGGTAGTCAAGTTAGTTCGTGACTTGTGCCATTTTCAAGTCTTCTTACGGTGCTTCCGTTTCTGATGTTCGTCAGCCCGTTGCTGAGTTACAGACTTCTTGTTAGTTGGTCGTTCTTCGTATTGAAAACGAACCTTTCTTCCACCGTCGTTCAACGGTTGGGTAATGTATCGTTTTGATTTATTGTTTTTGTCGAGAATTATACCTTGAAAACTAGATTCGAGTCTTCAGCTTTGTTGTAGCTAGGAGGAACCCGTAACAGTATGTATGTATGTATGTATGTATGTATGTATGTATGTATGTATGTATGTATGTATGTACTATGTATGTATGTATGTACTATGTATGTATGTATGTATGTATGTAAATCTGCACATTTGTCACTAATGAGTAACTACTACGTGTTATGTGTGGCTTTCAAGCCAACATCACCTCGCAACATACGGAACAAATTTGCGATTCGTATGCACAGTTGCTTTATTTATACCTTCGATGGAAAGCGTTTCAAAGGTGTCTAATGAGACAATCACCTTATCCAGTGTTTGGCAATATCTTTCGGCTTCCAGGACCGGTGACGTCTACCTTACATCAACAGAAGAGAATAGTAAAATGAATCGGGAGAATGCGTGTTAAAGGTGTTTAAAGCAGCAAAATATTATCTATTGTTTAGCGACGTCCTGGGATTGGCGCGAGATGGATAATCATAGCATATTTGTGGATTTATTAAGTGCCACGGTCTAATGATCAAGTATCAGTCGATGACGCTGAGCAATCGTGAGTGAAGGACTTTCTCAAGGTCTCTAAACAGTTTCCGTCTCAGAGGAGGAGGATCGAACCCATACTCTCCGCGTTGCAATGAAAGCACTCTTCCAATCGTCTACCGTGACCCACACATCTTATGTCAAATTCAATCGATTCCTGCTGAACAATGCAGGCTTCTGACTGACATAACTCGATCTTACCAGACTCCTCTTTGTTTATTAACACTAGAAGTACCGAGAAATCGAACTTCCTAGAAGCACCAAGGGGGTCATTTTGACCCCACATAATTTATAATGCAAAGTCAATTGCAAATTCAATTAAATTGACTATCAACTTTATTAACATAAATTACATAAGCATAAACAAGTGTAATAAGTAAGTTGGAATGGAATAATAGGAGATCCTCTCCTCTCACCAGATCTCCTATCCTCTCGCAATATCTCCTCCGCTCTCACTAAATCTACTATCCACTCACCAGATCTCCTATCCTCTCACTAGATTTCCTATCCTCTCACCAGATCTCACCCTATCTTCTAGCCAAATCTCCTATCCTCTCACCAGATCTGCTATTCTCTCACCAAATATCGTCTTCTCTCACCAGATCTCATCTCCTCTCGCCAGATCTCCTATCCTTTCACCAGATCTCTTATCCTCTCACCAAATATCGTCTTCTCTCACCATATCTCATCTCCTCTCGCCAGATCTCCTATCCTCTCACCAGATCTCATCTCTTCTCACCAAATATCGTCTTCTCTCACCAGATCTCATCTGCTCTCGCCAGATCTCCTATCCTTTCACCAGATCTCCTCTCCTCTCACCAGATCTCATCTCCTCTCGCCAGATCTCCTATCCTTCTCTCACCATATCTCATCTCCTCTTGCCAGATCTCCTATCCTTTCACCAGATCTCCTCTTCTCTCCCCAGATCTCCTTTCCCATCGCCAAATGTCCTCTCCTCTCGCCAGAACTCCTCTTCTCTCACCAGATCTCATCTCCTCTCGCCAGATCTCCTATCCTCTGACCAGATCTCCTATCCTCTCCTCTGATCTTCTCTCCTCTGACCAGATCTTCTTTCCTTTCACCATATAGCCTCTCCTCTCACCAGATCTCCTCTTCTCTCACCAGATCTCCTCTCCTCTCGCCAGAACTCCTCTTCTCTCACCAGATCTCATCTCCTCTCGCCAGATCTCCTATCCTCTGACCAGATCTCCTATCCTCTCCTCTCCTCTGATCTTCTCTCCTCTGACCAGATCTTCTTTCCTTTCACCATATAGCCTCTCCTCTCACCAGATCTCCTCTTCTCTTACCAGATCTCCTCTCCTCTCACCAGATCTCCTGCAAGTCTTCTCACATTTGATTACGTAATTGGCTTTGATCTATAATTATTATTGAATAGAAAACAAGAAATGCGTAGCCTTACAAGCAAGTACTACTACAGGGGTCAGATTGACCCCTCGGTGCTTAAAGGTAGAACAGCAAAAATCTCAGAAATTGTGAATCCCCCCGAGTTCAAATTTTAGCAGAGGGCGTACCCTACGAAGTTAGGAGAAGTCATGAAATTACAGGACCCTGGCTATATCTGGGCCCGAGGTGCGTTTCGTTAAAAACCAAAAGGGGTCAGATTGACCCCTTCGGTGCTTCTAGTGTTAACACGTTGTGGCCGACAAAGACCGTTAGCGTCGACCTTACACAATGGAGGCAGTCGAAAGTTTGTTGACGATAAAACGCGTGCATTGGAAGCTTATTACAAACATAGGCCGAATTTGCCTTATTTATAGTGTTGCAAGACACTCTGTTAAAGGTGTTTAAGATGATCGCAATATTATCTATTATTAGCGACATCTTGGGATTGGCGGGCGATGAATGGTCATAATATATTTATGCATTTATTAGGACCCAAAGAATAATGACCATGCATCTATCGATGGTGCTGAGCAATCGTAAGTGAAGGATGTGCTTAGAATTCCCTAAACGGTAACTATCTTAGAGGACATACAGTCTTGAGCCTTTACTCTCCGCGGTACAATTAAAGAGGACCATGTCCCACAAATCATAGGTCAAATCACAAGAACTACCAACGGATAGTGAACAAACAGTGTCACCACCTGGCGGCGAGTGATGGAAGTGAACTCTTAACGTCCGGACGCTGTGCTGTGAAGAGGAGTGGCCCTGTTGAGCTTCGCCTGAAAACCTACACACGATTCACTTTGATGATTAGATTAGCTTATTATTAGCTTAGATGGCAATATGATTGAGGATGAGATCAGACGATACTAAGTCATAACAGATCAGTGGAGTATATAAAATGTCACATCATGTCACATCACTACTACTACTACTACTACCACCACCACCACCACCACCACCACCACCCACCATCATCATCATCATCATCATCATCATCATCATCATCATCATCATCATCATCATCATCATCATCATTATCATCACCACCACCACCACCACCACCACCACCACCACCACCACCACCACCACCACCACCACCATCATCATCATCATCATCATCATCACCACCACCACCACCACCACCACCACCACCACCACCACCACCACCATCATCATCATCATCATCATCATCATCATCATCATCATCATCACCACCACCACCACCACCACCACCATCATCATCATCATCATCATCACGCATTTATTAAGCGGCGCAATCCAATGGCTGACAGTAAGAAGTTTTCCATTGTTTTTCGTCATTTTATGGTCGCCATGGAACGTTAACATGCACCTTACCCTATGAACTGGATAATTTAGCTCTAAAAATTAAGAGCCTTGGATGAATTTATAGCTTCTGAAAAAGAAAGCCCTGTCAACAAATGCTGAATTTATCCTGTCCGATAATCTTGTGATGTAAGTCTGCGTCGACATCAAGGGCTCAGGAAGTCGCTAGATGGGGTTAAATGCTGGACAATATTTTATTTCTCCTCTTATACACCTTTAATTGATTTCGATGGATTTTATAAATTCGTGAGTTTGCGTTTTATCCCCATGTCATCATAATCATCACGCATTTATTATTGTTTTTTTCGTCATTTTATGGTCGCCATGGAACGTTAACATGCACCATTCAATAATTTCTCCTCTATTATTCTTAATAATGATAAATGATATTCCCACAGGTGTGGATGGTGTAGAAATGTCCCTTTTTGCTGATGATAGTGCTATTTACTTAGGACATAGAAATATTAAAACCTTAGAAAATAAAATTCAATTATCGATCAATTTAATACAAAATTGGTGCAATAAAAATGGTTTTAGAATATCTATGAATAAAACGACTGCAGTCCTCTTTTCAAAGAGAAATAAATTATCAAGGATTACTATAAAGATTGATCAAAAACATATTAAGATAGAAAATAAAGTAAAATTCTTGGGTGTAATTTTTGATAGTAAAATGAGTTGGAAACCACACATTGATTATTATTGTTGAAAAATGTAAAAAGAGGTTAAACCTTTTAAGAGCCATAAGTGGCTATGGTTGGGGTGCCTGTAAAAAACACTCCTAACCATATATAGAGCATTAATCAGGTCTATTTTTGATTATGGTGATGTTGCATATTCTTCAGCCTGCAAATCTTACTTGGATAAACTAACATGTATTCAAACTGAGGCTCTATTTAACACACAGCGACCGATTAAACGCATCTCTCATCTCTATATGCATCGTCACCCCATCAGGGATCCTGGGTCTTTCAAACACCCGATTACGCAAGTGCAGATCCAGACTGACAGACAAAAGCATGTTCTTATTGAGTTTCTGGGGCATGGTGGCCGATTAGATAATAATATCGATCATCTGTGACACCTTTAAAACGATGGTGCCAAATTATCATATATAAAGCAGGTTGCTAAACTTGAGTTTACCACCCTTACGTCTGAATTCCCTCATTATGTCTTTTCAACCACGGTTCGTGACCTCGGCGTCCAGCTGGACCAAGAGCTCACTTTTACTCCACATCTTCATCGTCTTGCTCGGGACTGCTATTACCAGCTGCGCCAGCTTCGTACTGTTACCCGCTCGCTTACGTCTGCTGCCAAACTTACTCTAGTGCATTCCTTCATCACAGCTCGTCTTGACTATTGCTCATCGCTCTACTTTGGCCTTCCATCTAGCCGCATAGCATGTTTGGACCGAGTCTTTCGCTCTGCAGCGCGACTCATTGGGCAAATTCCAAAGTATGGACACGTCTCCAGCTACATGCTGGAGGTCCTCCACTGGCTCCCTGTCTCCCAGCGCATCGAGTACAGGGTAGCTGCCTTGGTTTTGCGCTGTCTCCAGGGCCTCGCCCCAACTTACCTCCGTGAGCTCTGCTGTTTGATTTCGGTTGTCCCAGGGCGTCGCCTCCTACGCTCCGCAGAAAAAGGAGTTCTTATGGTTCCTGTTGCTCGTACTGCAACAATGCAGAACCGAGCTTTTTCTGTGGCAGGCCCAGTGACCTGGAATGGTCTTCCATTAGAGCTGCGTCTACACTCTGGGAGTCTGCCTGAAACTTTCCTTACTAAACTCAAAACTGTTCTTTTTGGGCGCGTTGGAGTCGGGAGCGCCTCTGAGTAGTTTCCTTGAAGGGGCGCTATATAAATTCCCGAATGAATGAATATAAATGAAACACGAAATGGCTCCCTATCTCTTACCCACCTTTACTTGAGGTGTTCAAAGGTGTTATTATAAACTGTAAAATAAATGTTATAATGAATAAGAGCTGCAATATGCCAAACCAATTTCTGTCGACGGCAACGGCCATTGATGTCATAAGCTGTCGTTAAACTCTGGATTCATCCAATAACCGATTGGAACTTAGCCACTGATCGTAATATGTCAGTGCCAATCCCAAGCCTGGATGAAGGAGGAGGGCGACGCCAATGATCTTTGTTATCACACAGTGTCGTTAAACTGAAACTACTACGAGTAACCAATTGGTTCGAGCCTCCTTCCCTTAGCACTAACTGTGTAATGACCTTGAACAAGTCCTTCACCCACGGTTACTCAGCGCCATCGACTGTTGCTTCGTCATTACATAGTGGCGCCTAATACATGCATAGGGCCTATATATAGGCTATTATGATCGTCCATCGTTCGCCCAAGCCCATGATGTCGATAAGCAATAGATATTTCAATCCTCTTCTTAGACACCTTTAACACGCATTCTTCCGATGCTATAAATTCAGCCAATGCACTTTATCTCTAGAATCGAACTGAAACGGTGAGGCCGAAAAGAACTGTTCACAAAATGGTGATAAACAACGAAAAACTGCTCTACCATCGGGTGGTGTCATTCCCGTTACTGTGTAGGGACCTTGAGCATATCCTTCACTCACGATTGCTCAGCGTCATCGATTGATCCTTGGCCATTTTACACCGGCGGTTAATAAATGCAGAGATATACTACGATCATCCTTCGGGCGCCTGGTCCAAGATGTCGCTAAGCAACAGATAATACAATGTTCGTCTTGGACACCTCTAACACGCATTCTTCCGATCCTATAAATTCAGCCAATGCGTTTTAATTGCTATTGAACCCTGGATCATAAGGTAAGATCGAAAAGAACCGTCATTGGCGGGCACAAAATGATAATAAACAACGGAAAACTGCTCCTCAAACGGGTGGAGCCAGTCCGAAGACTGAAATATAATGGAGGGCGACGCCATTCATCTATCTTATGACGTTACATCGTTAACTCGCAGGCTACCGAGGTTTTTCTTGACACGGGCTACCAAGGGGGTGGTGGTTATAAACCCCCCTGGATTTCGCGTTTGGTTTCACATATCATATCTTGTAATACAGCAATGGATTCAGCATTCATTTCTGAACAAAGGCATCCGGCTATTAGTTAGTTGCTGTTTAACGACACCGTGTCATAGATTAGTGTCAGCCTCCTCCTTTCTTCAAACTTGTGACTAGCATTTCCACAGGCACTAAATTGGTGGAAATGCAATGTACAATTAACGCAGCTGCTGAATGTATAGAATGGGAAGAATGCTTGTTTAAGGTGTTTAAGATGAACACGGTGTTATCGATTGTGGCATTAAAAGCCTATTACGTTATGTCCTTTTGGTATTATAGATATATTTTCATTCATAGCGGTAGTTTCGATTTAACCCTCGGGCTACCAAGGGTGGAGTGGTTACCACCCACCCTCTAAGTTTTTGTGCATACAATTTTTTCATATGGAATATAATTTTTACGGTTTAGGTAGCTGTAGCAGAATAATTTCGGCACATTTTGAGGTAAACATCATGGTGGTACTCTCACGCCATTCAAAAGTTATACCCGATATACCCGAGTATGAGCTGTAATATCCAAAATAATCTTTGTCGACGGCAACGGTCTCTATTGTCATAAGCTGCCGCTAAACTGTGGATCCAATCCCATCCAATTATTAGTAATGTGCTAAAAATAATCTTTGTCGGCGGAAACGGCCTATGTTGTCATAAGCTGCCGTTAAACTCTGGATCCAATCCAATTGTCAGTATCTAAAACACCCATTGCTCTAATCGAGAAGTAAGGTTGGCCGTAGACTCCCCCACTGTTCGTACTCTGACAGTGCCAGTCCCATGCCTGGAGAAAGAAGGAGGGCGATGCAAATCATCTTTTTTATGACAAAGTGTGGTTAAACAGCAACAAACCAAGGTCGACGTTAACGGCCTTGACGGTCACGAGCTGTTTATAAATAACGAAAAAACAGCCTACAGTGGAGTGCTTAAGTGTTGCATCACCAATTTTTTTGCGTTTTCAACTTCCAGTGGTGTTATCTCTATTATGCCTAAAATATTTTACAATTATATCTATTTAGTGTTAGATGGGTTGTATTCAGCTTTTAAAATCAACATCTTAAGACGGATGACTTTTAATTTCACACGAGTTATGGCACGATAACATGAACATCTCATAGAAATGACGGATTGTGCGTCGAAGTTGGATCGTGATTAACTGCGCATGGCCTAGACATCACCCGAGGAAATGGCAATGGCAATGACCGAGAGTTCTATTCATGTATGCATAGTTTAACGACGCTGTGTCACAACGTAAGTGATCAGCGTCGCCCTCCTCCTTTATTCTAGCCTTTGGACGTTTTCAGATGGTAGGCAGTGTTTCCTCCGTTTATCATCATTTTGTGGTCGCCACAGTTTAACGGCAGCTTATGACAACATATTATAGAGTACTGTTGATGAAAACAAAATGACAGTTGCGCCCCCTAGCCAAAGACCCAACAGAAGTATATTCAGTATATGATCAGTGGGAATATCGAGGGAGCTAATTCGTCGTATAACCCCTATGCATTACTATGTATGTACACTGGCTTCCTTTTCGTCTTATTTAAAGATTTGTGTCAAATTGGGGCTCATAGTTTATAAAACATTGAACTCAGGTTAGTGAGTATGTCCAAAGTGCGGATATGCAATTGGTTTAATAAAAATATACTTACTTACTAGATGCATATGGCGTCATACGCTAGGGTATGCAATGCTCTCTTTAGGCACCTTTCATAGGCTTTCGATCGAGATTTTAAATTCGTCAGTCGCGTTGTTTCGCTAGGTAACTACCCCTCCAATCCAACAGAGATTGAATTCAATTTGAGGTCGACGTCAAAGGCGTTGGAATCCGCAAGGCTCGCCTAAACAATGAATAATATTTCATACTGCGTTGTCAGTAACCAACTTGCATGCCATCGGATTTTTGCGGGAATGCTGAAAGGTGTCTTATGGCAACAAGAGCCGTTGATGTCAGCAGAAATTGTTTCGAATAGTTCTCACAATGAAACCCTCGATAATGCTATGCTCTCCTTAGATACCTTCAATACGAATTGTTCGTCTGGCATAATACAGCTCAATATCATATTGATTATTCACCATAGGTTGCCTCTTTGTCTTTGCGAACAGATCTCCTGAATGTCGACCCTCATTGCGACTTGGCTTTGGTGCGCTATCGGTTGATGCGTTGTGGTCTAGCACAGGCGCTATAGAAGTTACTTACATCACGAAATATTACATGAGTTCACGTAGATATCTCGAATTGGATAGTTACAAAGCAGCATCCTTTATAATTATGGAGTCCTTTGATTTCTGACTCTAATTATTCGTATTCGTTAAAAGCCTTTAATAGCAGTTGCCGGGAGTTGCTAGGTAGCAGTTGCTCGACAAGATGGCCCATCGTTGTCAAACAGGTGGTTGGTGATGGAGTTGTATGAAAGATAGTCGAGGTATTACCTAGTATTTCGTACAGTAACTTCGTCGTATGATAACAATAGACTATCGGTCGCTAGGGTTCGTTTTTTTCTCGCTTCTTTAGACTTAAGGAGTATTTATAGCAAATTACAGAAATGGATCCAGTTTGTAATATGGGAATAACACTCCTGGAATGCGTGAGTATGGATTTCTAGGTGATTTTAATTAAACAGCGGTCACTAAAGGTCGATTGTTTGTCTTTTACTTTACAAGAAACTTCGGAAAATGTGCACAGCTCTTTAAAGAGCGTCAAGGTTTATATGAAAGATTAAATCGCCTCGTTCGTGGTGTTCCGTGGCCTTAAGATGCAAAATACCATGGTCAGTGCATAATTAATCAGTAACAGAAAATCAATGGCTTTAGATTTTTCTAGATCTTGTTCAGCAACGCCCATCGTCCTTGTTATGTATAGCCTACGACGTTAGTTCTTCGGTGGCCATTATGCTGCTCTGAAACTCTAAACGATTTTCCCATCGACGTTGACTCCAGGTCATGTCACAAGGTGTCGCTAAACTATAGATATCGTATTATTATCAGTAGTAGTATTGCTTAATTAGTTCATGGATCGAGAGTTTAAAGACATCTTATGATTATGTCATTTATGGCTCAGCGTCGTTAAACAGGAACTAAAGGTACGGATGAAAATATTATATCTAATTAGGACATTAGTTAAATGTCGACGTAATTGGTCGTGGAGGCCACAAAGTGTCGGCTAACAATAGATCGCCAATTAAGCACTATCGCTCGCTCGCCAAGTCCTACAGCTACTGCTACTCTTGTCCATTATAATCAGACTTGACTACTGCTGCTCTCTCTAAGCTGGCCTCCCGGCTGCCCGACTGAGCTGTCTGGATCGCGTCTTACGCTCTGCAGCCGCTGTATTGGCCGCATACCCAAATTCGACATCTAAGCTATAATGCGTGACATTCTTCACTGGCTCCCCCTTAGGCAGTGAATTGAGTATGGGATAGCTGCCTTAGTTTGGTGCTGCCTTCTAGGTCTCGCTCCTGCCTACTAGACCTGATGAAGTGATCAGAAAGGTTAGCAATTACTTCACTTCCCATTTTAAGATCCTGTTGCGGTGTTCCTGCATGGAGTTTAAACTGCTTCGCTGAAGAACTGCTCTTGGTATAAGGTTTGTTGCATGAGTGTTGCTTCTCGGTTGCATGAGTTCCTCTGTGACTCTTTAGATGTCCAATATCTTTGAACTCTTTATTACCACCCCCACATACACATGGTTTCACTTCTGTGTGGGTTCTCATATGCACCGTCAAGGCTTTTCCCCGATAAAATGATTTCTGACATAGCTGGCACCTGTATGGTTTTTCACCAGTATGGGTTTTCATGTGCCTTTTCAGAGTACCACCTTCAGTAAATGATTTCTGACATAGCTGGCACCTGTATGGCTTTTCACCAGTATGGGTTCTCATGTGCTTTTTCAGATTACCACCTTGAGTAAATGATTTCTTACATACCTGGCACCTGTTTGGTTTTTCACCAGTATGGGTTCTCATGTGCCTTTTCATATTACCACCGTGATTAAATGATTTCCGACATAGCTGGCACCTGTGTGGTTTTTCACCAGTATGGGTTCTCATGTGCGTTTTCAGATGACCAGCTTGATTAAATGATTTCTTACATAGCTGGCACCTGTATGGTTTTTCACCGGTGTGGGTTCTCATGTGCCTTTTCAGAGGACCACCGTGATTAAATGATTTACGACAGAGCTGGCACCTGTATGGTTTTTCGCCCGTATGGGTTTTCGTATTCTCCATCAGGAAACTCACTTAATTTTTAATTTCAGTGCTTTATCCAGTATCGGTTCTTTGATGAGCTGTGAGACGATCACCTTCAGTATACACTTTCTGAAATAATTAGCATATTGTAATTGTAATTGTAATTGTAATTGAACATTTGTATAGCGCCACTCAGAGATTCAGAGGCGCTCCCGACCCAGGGCTCTAACAAATAAGATAGTCTTCAGGCGTTTCCGAAACAGAGGAAGGGAAAGGCTGAGGAGCTCAAGACGCAATTCATGCGGAAGATGGTTCCAAGTAGAGGGACCGACATAGGCAAAGCTTCTGGATTGAGCTGTTGCACCACGCATGCGGGGGACAACCAGAAGGCCTCTGGTGGCAGAGCGCAGAGCAGAGCGACCAGGAAGTGTAGAAACCGATGTGCATAAGGCCTGAAGGTATGAAGGAGCTACCCCGAGCAGAGAGTTGCGCATAAGTGTAAGAATTTTGAATTGAATGCGCTGGGGCACAGGAAGCCAGTGAAGAGTTTCCCGAATGAAGGTAGATATGTGAGAGTACTTTGGGAGACCACAGATAAGGCGGGCGGAGGCATTAAGAATGGACTGAAGCTTGGAGAGGTTTAATGAAGAGAGACCGGCAAAGATGGAGTTGCCGAAGTCAACCCTTGTACAGATCAGTGCATGGACGAGAGTGTTGACCGCGTGAGGAGAGAGTGAGTGACGGATGGTGCGAATTTGGCGTAGATGATAAAGGCATGTTCGAGAGATGCGATTGACATGGTCTGAAAATGAGAGAACTGGATCCAGGCTAACGCCCAGATCCCGAACTGAGACAGAGTAGTGGACGTGTGGGAAAGTAGTGCGGAGAAATTCCATGTCAATCTTGGCTAGTTGGGCTCTACCGCCAAGCCAGATGAATTGAGTTTTGTCTGAGTTAAGGCGGAGACGGTTAGAAGACATCCAAAGGTCCAGCGTCGTGGTGGCCTCAAGGACCCTCACGACCAGTGAAGCAGCTGTGCTGGCTGGACCATGAGCAAAGGCTTGGGTGTCATCGGCGTACTGATGAGCCGAGACCCCCTTGAGAGTGAGTATGTCTGAAAGGTCGGCGGTGTAGAGAATGTAGAGGAGTGGTGCCAGGACTGAACCTTGTGGCAAACCGTATGGAATAAAAGTCCAGGGAGAGCGGGTGGAACCGAAGACGACAGAGAGAGAGCGGTCAGAAAGAAAAGAGCGGAACCAAAGAAGGGCTGAATCAGCAATGCCGAAAGATTTAGATAAGCGCTCAAGGAGGATGGCATGGTCCACAGTGTCAAAGGCGGCACTGACATCGAACAGTGCGAGAAGAGTGACGTGACCTTGGTCGACTGCACTAAAGACGTCAGCAAGAAGGTGAGTCATGAGAGATTCAGTAGAGTGGTATTTCCTAAAGCCGGATTGGAGAGGAGGCATTAGTGAGTTGGTGTCAAGGTAGTGAACGAGCTGAAGTGAAATGCATTTTTCTAAGAGTTTAGACAGGAAAGACAGGTTGGAGATAGGGCGATAGTTGGAAGGAGTGGCTGGGTCTAGGCCCTGGCGCTTAAGCGATGGAAAGACCACTGCCCTTTTGTGTGGGACTGGAACAGAGCCCTGAGCCAAAGAGGAGTTACATACTAACAGTAAAAATGGGAGAAATTCGTCCATAAATTCTTTGATTATAAATGGAGGAAGCAGATCCAGCTCGCACGACTTCGACGAAGAGTCCTGAATGAGGCAGCTGAGAGCATCCTTGTTTAGAGGCTCCCATCCGGTGAGACTGGCTGCGGTAGGGGGGAAGGAGGGAGGCGGAGAGCCCTCGGTAGATCGACGGGTCACGGCAATCTTCTCGGTTATATAATCCAGATAATCGTTGGTAGTGAACGAAGGTTGAGTAGGAGAGCATGGTGCAGCAGAGCGACCGAGGACACCAGCGAGTGAGGACCATAGTCGACGCGGGTTACTCCTCTCACGGACTATCAGCTCCTCCCAGTATAACGTTTCCCTGGCGCGAAAATCTCTGTGCATCTCTCGGAGGTGTTGAATCCAGACGAGACGGTCCGCCGGATCGCGAGAGCGACGATATCTGCGTTCCAGGCGTCTGACGTCCCGGCGTTGGGTGCGACAGTGAGAGTCGAACCAGGGCACGAGTGGTCTGTGGCGGATCCGGTGTGATCGGAGCGGGAGGAGAGTGTCGATGAGAGGAAGAACCGTCGAGTCAAAGAGAGCAAAGAGTTCCTCGGTTGAGTTCTCAGCCCGTGAAGATAGATCAACGCAAAGAGGACTATTCAGCAATCCGGTGCGAAAGGCTTCCCGGTTTAAATTTCTCCAGCCACGGGAGTGGCGAAGGGCGTATGTTGGCTGAGCGGAGAGGAATGGAATATTGTAGAGTAGAAGCCCATGGTCGGAGATGGAAGGAGGTTCCACTCTAAGGTCGGTGATGCCGCAATCCTCTCGCGTGATAACGACATCTAGCCAACCCCCAAGAACGTGTGTAGGCTCAGCTACGTGCTGGATGAGGCCAAACTATGTTTGTGTCTTTAAATGATTCGTACATGCCTCTCCAATCACAAGATTCTAGATTCGGGATCTGTATAATATATGACTTTAGACAAGGTTGGTAAGCGGTTCAAAGCAATGGCCTCTGTAAAAGGTTTCTGCAATTGTTGTTGTCGTAGTCTTTCCAACACCAGCAGTGTCCAATTTCACACATTACCGATTACTTCATTTTAAGTTCGCCTTTCAGATTCTTACAAGAAGAATTCATGTTTCATGTTTAAGTAGTAGTTCTTTTCGAGTAAGACGAGAAATTATTAACACAGAAAAAACTTCATGACGAAATACTGAAGCTATCCATCTGTTGCATAAAAGCACACCTTCATGCTATTATTTAGGATATATTTAGTGAAGATAAAATAGCTGACTAGGGGCCGTCCATAAAGTACGTCACGCTCCAGGGGAGGGGTTTAAGAAAGTGTGACAGTTTGTGACAGGGGAGGGGTCAGGCCATGTGTGACGTCACACATTTATTTATTTTTATTTTATTTATAATTTATTTTTATTTTTTTAGTAGAATTTCATGGCTTTAAAAATAATTTTCAAAAATTTTCTGAAAAATTTTAATTAGTTTTATGTCAAAATAGCATGTAATGCATATCTCCTGAATGTGTTTTTCACGATTCCTCTCGCTAGGAGCGCTAGTAATAATGCTGTTGCGATGCCTTGTTTATGTATTAGCCTTGCTTTCGGAAAGTGTGACGTACTTTAGGGGGGGGTCCGAGTTTTGTGACAGTTTGTGACAGGGGAGGGGGGGTAAAAATGGTCAAAAATTGCGTGACGTACTTTATGGACGGCCCCCTATTGACAAAGTTGGAGTAAAAGAAATCCACTCTAATATTATTAAGATGAAAGCTTTGTCTTACAATCAGATTTTGAAGCAATGAAAGAATGTTGCTCGTCATTTTCATAGACTGCCAAAAAAACAAGTAAAGCATCAGCATTAAACATGTTTATAGAACATAATTTCATCGCAGCTCAATACAGTAGAATGACTGTTCATTAATATACACTGAAGCATCACCATATGCACCAAAGCATCACACTATCACTCCCGCTCTTAAATCACTCCACTGGCTGAAAAATCCCTGAGCGCATCCACTTCAGAGTCTTATCTCTAACCTACAACTCAATGCAATAATAGTAGCCAAAGTACCTTCGCACATCTTCACCATCCAGTCATCCCAGTTCGTCCTCATATCTCACTCTCCCGTCTCGATGTAAAGAAAGAATGGTATAAAGTCTCATATGATGCATCACACTATATGGATCCTATATAGACGTCGTATTCGTAATATCCGAATTTCTAAAGCGCTATTCCAAAGCCAAGTGCAATGCACCAGATTTTACATGAGTGGAGACATGGACAATATTGAAAATGCCGAGATGGAGAAGCTTGAAGCTTTTGAAATGTGGTTATGGAGAAACTATATTATACAAGATTAGCAGGAGCAACTGTAAACAAACGAGAAGGTGTTGTAACTGATGGAAGAGGAGAGTTCAATGGTCAACACATTAAAGAGGAGACAAATTAACTGGATTGGCCACACACTATGTGGAAAATCGCTCCTGAAGACAGTGCTTGAAGGAAGAATATAAGGGAAGAAACGACCTGGAAGACCAAGACATACAATGTAGGAGTGGATGATGGATAAAAGAAACAGGCAAGGATTATAAAGAAATAAAGGAATAGGCACCAAATAGAGAAGAATGGCATTGCTTCATTCCTTTAGCCTAAGAGCAGAACACTGAAGAATAAGAACAATAGAAGTCGGTGTGGTGAAAATAATTTTTGCGTTAAAAGGGAAGTTGGATTAATGAAAGAATTTTGGCGTTAAAATGAAGTTGGATTAATGGAATGAGGTTTTGCATTGAAATTGAAGTTGGATTGATGAAAATAATACATACGTAAATAGGAGTTGGATTGATGACAGTAATCATAAAAAGTCATTGAAATAAACAAGAATAAAATATGCTAAAATGGAGGTTTACCTGTAGATATCCTGTGGTAGAACTAACGGTAAGTGTAAGATTTCTTAATTGCCCAACTTTACATTACTTATATAGGTAAAAGTTTATTTTAGAGTATTTAATTATGGCCATTGCATGGGTTTCAGTGCTGGTCAAACACAAGAATTCTTACTAAATAGAAGTCGGATTGATGAAAATAATCTTTTTAACCTTTTTTGACCCAACGTTCCCAAAGTGGAACATATTATTAAAACTCCTCGGGTCGCAGTGAAACAGACTATAAGTCATCTCATAAATATTCATTAGCTTGACCAACGATAGAGGCATGTTTATTTACCTTGATTTCGAATCTGTTTTGGTAAATAATAATTATAATTATGATGCAAATACGACAAAAATTGACATTTTTACTTCTAAATATTGAAAATTAATGTATGTTACAGATACTTGACAATTTATTGTTTTTATTGTAGATTTGGAATTAACTGTGTTTATTGTGACTGTGTATGGTCAAATATGTCAGTGGTAGTGCTTTATTTATGAGCAACGTAGCTGATTTCAAATGTGTTCCACTTTGGGAACGTTGGGTCACTCTCCTTACATGAACCACTATTTTGCGTTGCTACTGATGATTGCCTTTTGTAACTCCACAATTACATTGATTGTGATTGTGATTGTGATTATTATTATTATTATTATTATTATTATTATTATTATTATTATTATTATTATTATTATTATTAAGATTATTATTATTATTATTGTTATTATTTTTTATTTTTTTAAATATTTGTTATTGTCTGATCGTAGTATATTTATGTGTTCAGAGAGCATAGCAATGTATCATCATACTGACTATGTGATCAATGATCAAGTGGTGTTACTTATGCAATGCTGCATACTTATTATTATTATTATTATTATTATTATTATTATTATTATTATTATTATTATTATTATTGTGTTATTGTGATTGGCTTCTGGTACCCAGTTTGTTTTTTGGTTGCCCGTGCACGATGCTGTATTATGGTGATCACAGTTCTAAGATGTTCATGTTCATCAGAGGACAGCCAATCAGGTTCAGGTCAGGTACATAGTATGGATTCTTTGCTCATCTGATGGGTTTCCATACCAAGCAAACATTTATTGTGACAAAAGTGACCGAACAGAAAAAACCGGTCTTGGTGAGCATGTTCTTGGTTTTGTTGACAAACTTCGGGTGAAGACTCACCACCAGTTGTACTTCGATGATTTCTTGACATCATAATTTTATTCATTGATGTGCGAGCTCTGAGACCTTGGAATGAAAGCTACTGGTACTGGTTGGTAAGGTCAATTGCATGATGCAGTTTTGCCTACAAAATCTGAGTTCAAGAAGCCACATGGAGGAAAGTTTGTTCACACTACCAATGGCAAGGTGAACATTGTTCACTGGAGTTGGAACAACGTTGTCACATGTCTTGAACAACGTTGTCACATGCCATGTCTGAGTAATTTTGACACCGGCATGGTCGAGTGACATATGAAAGGGAGTCAGGGTAAGGCCAAGGTGGTACAGCTATGAATGATCTGTAACTACATGGCCGGAATGGGTGGGGTCAACCTAATGGACCGTCTTCTTTCTGCATACAGACCTAAACTAAAAGGGGAAATGGTAGCAGAATCTGTTTGTGAATGCCTTGAACATTGCTGAGAAGATGCAGTGTGTTCTGCTTCCTACAACAGAAAGACTGAGTGACATCCAGTTTCGACGCGATGTGGTTTGTGGCCTGCTAAAGGGTGGACCGAATCAAAACAACTGCGCAGTCTGACAACACCGGTTCCTGCGTTGCTTCGATATGATGGATTGAACTATTTAATTGAGTCCATAACACAATGTAGATGTGCCTGCTGCCACAGCAACATTATAGGAAGAAGTGTGGAAAATGTGACAAGCGGCTCCACGAGCTGTGCTTTGAATCATACCATACCAAGGAACACAATCGACTTTGCATTGTCTAATTCTACTGAAACTGTTTCAGTTAAATGAAATACTAACACAGTCTTGAATCACAACTTTTGCACATTGCATATCTGCATTACTTTGAAAAGTTACATTTTTATTAATGCACGTTGCTTATGGTAGTCAAATTGACCCAACGTTCCACTTTGGGAACATATGCACAATTCTGATATGAACTGAAAATAAATTTATTTTGTTACTGATTGCCTTTAGATAGGTTGTAAACTGCATCATAACTAAATTAAGCAGTGATTGCATGACAGTTTCTGTATCTGGGATGATAAAGGTTAAATGAAAAGAATCTTGCTTAAGTTAAATAGAAGCTGAATTGATAGAAAATAATTCTTAATTAAATAAAAGTTGTATTGATAAAAATAATTGCTGCTTAAAAAGAAGCTGAATTGAAACGAATTTTGGCCTAATGGAAGCAGGATCGATTGGAAGGATTCTCGCCAGAGTAGAAGTTGGATTGATGACAAATAATAATGCTACATGTACAATGGGGAAATAATCAATACGCTAACATCATTATTTACGCTTGTAGACGTATACGAGTTATAAAGAACAAATTAAAAAGAACGATGCACGACAAGGAACTGAAGTCTAACGACATCTAGTGGTCTGATGTTCATCCGAATGACATCCAATCCATCGTCTACGGGGGTTCTAAGTCCGACCCGAATGAACATAATTAACAAAATAAACATTTGAATAGGCAGTATTTTAATTAAGACTGTTTCATCAGTAGCATTCAAAGTGCTGGCGTCAAAATTCAGTATACAGGCAAGAATACATCGATATACATCAAGATCACGCTAGGTCTTTGTCATTGTTACAATTTTACTTTAAATAGCTTGGCCGCTTTCTAGAAAATTGTTTCGGGAAATTGGGCTTTTGTCTATTTTCAGCGTTTTCTGGGAGTCGGGTTGACCCCCGTCTACGGGGAATTAAAGATAAAGATCAAACCACGATTATAATTACTAGCAACTCTCTCGTTGATTTTGCTGCCTTTAATTAAATGTGTTTGCCCACTAAATTATATGCACAGAGTTATAGAATCTAACCAGGTTTGGCATTAAAGTAGAATTTCTCCATAATTCGGTTTAAACTAACATCAGCAGAAAATGGCGACGATTAAAGTGTTTCGCTACAGTGAGAACTGAGATGAAGTTTCAGCGAGTATATCCTGCCATCTAGCGAATATATTTAACGCGCTGCAGCGAAAGAGATTCTAGGCTTATAAAAATTACTACTAACAGTCATTTTTCTAAAATTGCTATTTATTACATTTATTAGTACCTCACACGAAGAGCGTATAGGTAGAGACAGGTGGGCAGATAGGTGAACAGTTTCAGGCCTGAGGTTCCATCACGATGTCGGTTAGCATCGTAAGCGCGTAAAGGTATGTCATTCATTATTCATAAGGCAATTATGAATTCAGTCGTGCGTAGATGCAGTCATGTGAAAATTCAGTTATAGGTAAATTCTGTCAATCGTACACGAGCCATTTATTCATTCAGTAAGACATTCGTCTATAGATTCCGTTGCAGTACATGTATCGAAAGCTTCAGTTAAGGAATTTATCCGCCACTTATGCAGCGCCTTTTTCGAACCTCACAAAGGCAATGACCCTCTCTAATCCGCGTAAATCTGTCGATAGATAAGGTCGACCTGATCGGCTCAGCAGGTCGCAAGATGGCGCTAAACCATTGATAATACGATTCTCTTTAGACACCTTTAATACGCAGTAAATTGACCATATACAATTGTCAGTTGCGTTGCTTCTATCGATAGAACCCGGTTGAAATCCATTGGATTAAAATGTAAAGTGAGGTTGACGTCAACGGACCTGGCGCCCACAGAGTTTAACTAAACAATGGATACTATCCTACCAGCAACCCAGGTCGGTTACATTGTATTTTTATGGGGTATTAACATCCGTTTTACCTTGTAACAGGCATTTGGTCTAGTGGTTAACATGCTGTTATATCAACTGATAGGTCGGGGATTAAAAGCCATTTATTTGCTGATGATGATATTTATGTTCTTCAAGAGGTTTGAAATCGCTATGGTTACGGCACAGACCGCATCTGACGCTAGTGATCTTTGTAATCACACAACTTCACTTAAACAGAAAGTTTGTTATTTCCACAACATTACAATCGATATTGGTGCATTCTACGTTGTCAGCAACCCATTTGGGTGCCTTGCGAATTTTGTGAGTATTTTGGAGTAGTACGAACCTCTGTTTTAGCTTATATGGGAGGTGAACTATGATGTATTGGTTAGACTGCTGGACTGTCAACCGAGAGGTCGGGAATTAAAATCCCCGCCATGGCAGAAATTTTTGTCGAAATGTACGCGCCAGATGCGCTCCCTAGCCAACACAGCTATTCTCAGTACACGGTCACTGGGAAGATCGAGGGAGATAAATTGTCTTATAAACCCTATGCGTAACTATTTACACTGGCTTACTTTTCGTCTTATCAAAGGATTTGTGTCAAATTTAGGCTCATAATCTAAAAACATTGAAGTCAGGTTACTAGATTGCGTTATACGTTGGAGAATGCAATGCTCTCTTTAGACACCTTTAATAGGCTTTTGATTGAGATTCTAAATTCGTCAGTCGCGCTGTATTATTTGGGTCAATTTCAAGGCTAAAAATCGAAATCAATGCAGAACTGCCACATCTCAGAATTATCCAGAAGAAGCAAAATAATAATAATAATAATAATAATAATAAATAATAATATCTTTTCTTTATTGAAGCGCTTGACAAACGCACTGCGCTGTATATTTACATGTTATGCAATTGAAACAATCTTAACTACTAACAGAACAGACAGCCTGCAATGCAACGGTGCTAACAGCAGCCTGCAAAGCATATCCGCCCTAACGGGGCTCGAACGCGGTACCTCTCGCTCTCTGTGCCAGATCTTATCCAATGCGCTATCGGGCCCCCATATGTGGCCTAACTTCTGACAATTTTCTCCTAATTTTGACCTATTGACCTTGAAATGACCTTGAACTATGCTAGCCTTCTAGTTCTATGTCTTCCTCTGATGCAGCCCTTATTGGTCCGATCAAATAGGTGAAAGAATCACCCAAATAGAATAATATAGCTGAGTTGTGGCCTTTTCCCTTGAGTTTGACCTTTTGACCTTCGATTTTGGTGTTTTACATAAATATGGTTATTATTTTCAAAGTTCTCCAACTCCAACATTACTTAGTAGGCCCTAACGGATCTTCATGCCAAATTTGGTGCTTTTATCTGCCAGGTAACGATAACTTCGCTAAGCCACCTCACTATTACCATATTATAGTACACATCAATTCGATAACCAAACGCAGTTTCTGAATATATATCGTCGGTAAAGAACTTTGCAAAGGTGTTTAACGACACAATCGCATTATCCATTGTTAAACGAAATCTGACGGTTGACGTTAAACTTGCCTTCCCTGAATAATGTATTGATGCATGTATCGTAATCGTTATCTCGAGATTTATATAGCGCTTAAGTAAGTTAAGTAGAGGGAACGAACTTATTCATAGACGCTGAATCAAAACAAAATCGGAAGGCACTTAAGGTGATCACACTCAGTCAAACATACTGAGACATGAGACAAGCGATTAGTAAGTAAGCATTAATTCCTCAAAGAGAAATTATGACGTAAACGGTCCTTGGTGGCCACAAGCTGTTGCTTAACAATTAATTCAGAGTAGTCGTCTTAAACACGTTTAACACTATCTTTCAGGCTCTATAAATTCAGCAAATGCGTTCGATCGCTAGGTTTCAGGGTGTTCTCGATACATGAACAGTTTAAACGAGTGGCTTATTTTGAACATTTTCTTGTGTGGAACAATTGCTGTATAATAATATTGTTTAATTTGCATAAAATCGTTTTGTCAGGTAATGGAAATCAAAGAAAAAGTCATATGAACTACTTTACGTCGAAAACACTTTTATGTTAGTGAAATTGTTAATCTCCGCTTGGACACCTGTATGGTGTCGTTCGGACGCTGTAAGTTTATTCTACTCATTGAATTGTATATTTTCTGTATTGTCGTCAACGACATTTGACATCATAAGACGACGTTAAACTTTGGATTAATAATAATTATCGCTAGATATAAGACACCCCTCCCAAGACACTGATAAACAACAGAAAGTCTAAAGCCTTAATTAATAACGGAGGAGGACGACACCAATCATCCTCAAAGAGTTGTGAAACAGAAGCTACGAAATGTCTCTACTAATTACTGCTTCACACCATTGGTAAACAAACAATCATACCACGAATGGGGTAATTGATTGTAACTGCTATTAAATTAAGAAAACTTCTATTGCGTCGGTGTCTAATGCACCAGGCATCGACCGATGGCGTAACAATTGCCACAATCAGATTAATATACAGAAAATCAGTCCAAACAGACAGAGATGCGGTCTATGGTGTGGATGCAATTTGAAAAAGGGGTAAGGTTTAAGTTAATGAAATGATATAGACGACTGAACAGAACGGACACCTCCGAGTAGGTATCTTTAAATTAAGGGGCGCTATGTAGGTGATCATTTTGAATGAATGAATGAATGAATGAATGAATGAATGAATGAATGAATGAATGAATGAATGAATGAATGAATGAATGAATGAATGAATGAATGAATGAATGAATGAATGAATGAATGAATGGGCTCTTCAAATGAAACCATAGTAAAAAAAATCTTGATGAGCCTGGTCGAAATCCCATTGTGAACTGTTAACCCAACAGTTCATAATTGAATCAATAACTCCGCAAAAATAACTCCATGTAAATTCCGTCATTGCTCCAAAACTATTAAAATTCAATGACTGCCTCTAATCGCCGGTTAAAACTCCGCCACTACCTGAATTCTAGCAGTGCCAGTTCCACGCCTGGAGAAAGGAGGAGGGCACGGCTAATCATCACTGTTTGAAACAGTGTCGTTAAACGACAAGTAACTAGCCAATAGGCAGGTAAGGTCATCAGGCTCAATCAAAACCAATGAGACATGCCACAAAACATTACTTCTTAAACATATTTGGCACCATTTTGTGTCCAGTATTTAAGCCGTTGACTTTGTGTACGAGAGCACAGATAAGGGCATGGGTTCTGGCGATTAAATTAACAAGGTTCAATTCAATTAACTTAATTAATGAATTAAAATCAATAGGTAAAAGATATATTTTGGCATCAAAGGTCGTTGTAGTCGAAAGGAGAAAATTGTTTTCAGTTCTTCTTTTTTGCGGAAACTTTACATGATTGTAGTTGAAGTGAATCAGAGATTAAATGCTTTTGATATATATAGTAACGGTTGTGATCGTTTTAACGGTGTCTAGAGCCACAAACTCATTATCTATTTTAATCGACATCTCTCGACTTTCAAGCCGCTGACGTAGAACTTACCTTTCCAGAATAAACGTAATCTCGATATTTAATATAATAATAATATAATATCTTTTCATTAATTTAGCGCCTGACAAACGCACTGCGCTGTACATTTACATGTTATACAATTGAAACAATCTTAACTAGTTAACTACTAACAGAACAGACAGCCTGTAATACACGGCGCTAATAGCAGCTTATACAAAGCAAATCCGCCCTACGGGGCTCGAACTCGGTACCTCTCGCTCTCTTCGCCAGATGTTATCCAACGCGCCACCGGACCCTAAAAGAGCTAAGTGGCAGGAACGAGATTAATCACAGGCGCTCAGTCAAAACAGAATCGATAGACTGGCCAAGTGATCGGACTCGGTCAGTTTAACTGAGACAAGCGAATAGCAGTTTTAGCTGCGTGTTACTCTTCGCTCTCAGAGCCTTTCAAGTCGACTTCACATTAAACGTATTTCGAACCAGTGAAGATTATAGGGATTGTATGGATCCAGATTTTAACGACATCTACATGTAATGGTGACAAAGACGGTTAACGTCGTCAGAAATTACTTTTCAAGCTCTCACCGTTCCTATGGCGTAATATAGGACCACGTTCACTAATAGGTTGATTGTCAGGTTTAATAGGTGTATAATTTTGTGGGACAAATTTAGCCCAAGTAGGAGACGATTACTGAATAGCGCGTGTGCTTGTTCTTATAGGGCGATGATCACAATTAAAAGAGGTGTGCAATTTATTTGAACAATTTTTATCGTTCCAGTAGTAGAATACAGAATTTTGTTGTCGCTTCACTTAGAGGTTCAGTATGACAGGTAATAGAGGTGTGCAATTCTTTTGAACAATGTTTGCCATCCCAATGGTAGAATGTAGAACAACTCTTCTGTGTTTTCCTCTAGCGCGTTAATCGCACTTAATAAGAGACGAATAATTGTGTTGAACAGCTCTCACCGTTCCTATGGCGCAATGCCGCCAATACAGAACCACTCTTCTTCTTTCATTAGCTAGTTGCCGTTTAGCGACACTGTGTCATACCAGAAATGGTTAGCGTCGACCTCTTCCTTTCTCTAGGCTTTGGACTGGCGCTGCATGAGTGCGAGGAGTGGCGGAGTTTTCTGCTTTTACTTATCATAATCACTAGTATTATGCGATCACTTACAATCGAGTGCAGTAGAACGAAATAATTAGGGATGAGCCGATTATCCGTTCGGAAATCGGATCCGTCTAATCGGAATCGGCGATCCCACTTTCACTCGCAATAATATTGCTCATGCTCTTCGGCGTAAAACTCCGATTCAGTGTCCGCGCTGTAGTCGAGAGCTCCTCTGAGTATAAATCTTGAAGGGGCGCTATAACAAGTGCTTATACATACATAAATATTATTATTTTTCGTATTGTGTTGTATTTGTTAATTTATATAGCGCCGCTCCCAGCAGTGGCCATTCAGTAGGGCTCTGCAGTGCGAGAAACCCTAGAGAAGAAGAAGGTGTTGAGGAGGGAGAAGGCTGTAGGAAGATACCCAGAAAGAATGGTAGCACGTAGAGAGGAAGGAAGGGTATTCCATAGGAAGGGCGCGGTGGTGTAGGGGTATGTAACTCGTGGAATAAAAAGAATATGCCTGACCAAGGAGCGGAGAGGTCGATGAGAAACTGAAGAGAGAGGAGAGTGAATGTGATCCCTTAGATATTTAGGAGCAATTTATTAGCATTACTACTACTGTTACTATTATTGCGCATTTGTTAAGCGCAAAAATCCAATGGCTGATGGTCGCCAGTTTTCTGTTGTTCATCATCATTTTTGTGGACGTTAAGTACCGTTAGCGTCGACCTTACCCCATGCATATATCCAGGTTGCACTCTAGTGATTAAAGCTTTGGTTTTATTTATAGCTTCTGAAGTAAGCGTTTTAAAGGTGTCTAAGGCGACCACTATAATCATTTATTATTGTTAAACGACATCTTGTGACATCAATTACGTCGACCTTTGACTTATATTCCAATTAAATATCTTTTCATCCGTGGCTTTGTACCTGTTTAACGACGCTCCGTCATAAGAGAGATAATCAGCGTCGCCTTCCTTAATCCAGGCTTCAGACTGGCACCACCCGAGGATATGGCAATTGCCGAGAGTCTCTTTCATATACATACGTAGTTTAACGATGCTGTGTCCAACGTAAATTATCAGCGTTGCCCTCTTCCTTCATTGCAGCCTTCGAAAGGCGCCAACAAATGGTAGGTAGTTGACCTTATTTTGTGCCCGCCACGTTCCATTAGCATCGACCTTACAAGTTACCAGCCTTGGGTTCTAGTGTAGCGATTGAGTGCATTGGCTCAATTTATAGCCTGTGGAGAATGTTTGTTAATGGTGTTTAAGTCGAACAATATATTATCCATTATTTGGCGATATCTTGGGATTGGCGCGCTTTGAATATTCACAATATATTTGTGTATTTATTGGGCGCCACTATCTAATAACCAAGCACAAGTCTCTTGGGCTGTGCAATTTTGAGTGAATGACTTGCACAAAGTCCCTACACAGTAACTCAGAGGGGAGGATTCTCGAACCCTTACTCTTCGCGTAACAAGGCAATTACTCATCCAATCGGCTAACTGTTCCACATATCCTAGGCAAAAATCAAGCAATCCCCTCGACGGAAACTGATCAACCAATGTCTCCATCTTATGATGATTTTACCCCCCCGTCTCCAGTTCTCTCCCTTGCCGCCTGATCTTCCCATCCACAGTGTACGGCCAGTGTACTCATAACAGCTGAGGTGCGGTGATTTGAACCCCGATCTCCCGATTGACAGTATCCTATTGCACACCACTACTTAAGTTCTTATTTCAAACTTCGGTTCCGCGACAACTCGTCGAACGACATTTCGTCTAACGACACTTCGTCTACGACAATTCGTCTAACGACATTTCGTCTACCAGTGTATCTGTATCCATTACGGCTAATCAACAGAGGCCGCTTTCGTATAGTTTCGCTAAAACGTCCTATATATTCTCAGGAATCCAGCTTCTAATTACTGACAAGATTATTTTCATCAATCCAGCTTCTATTGAATGGAAACCTATTTTCATCCACGCATCCATGCTGATTTCCAGCTTCTATTTACGGGAAAAATTATTTCGATCACTCCAGCTTCTATTTCAACACAGGAATGTTTCATCAATCCCACTTCTATTTCGTAAAACAGTTTTTTCATCAATCCAGCTTCCATTTTAAAGTGACAACATCAAATAACTTAGTAGACGAAATGTCGTTCGACGAGTTGTCGTGACACCCAAACTTCATGGATTATTGAATATGCCACTAGTAACTTGCATTACTGAAATATGCTGTCTTGCATAAAATTTACGGAAAGTGGCAGTTCATGTAAAATGTGTCTGATGTAATGTGCACTCAATGCAAACTGCAATTAATGTGGATTGCACCAAAATGCAAACTCGAAGTAATGTAAACTCCATTTAAAATAAACAATCGACGCTAATGATTTTTGTTATCACACAGTGTCGCTAAACTGAAACTACTACTACTATTGCCAGTGAATTAAGAGCTGTAATATGACAAAACAATTTCTGTCGACGGCAACGGTCTTTGTTGTCATAAGCTGTCGTTAAACTGTTGATCCATCCATCCAATTGCCACTGAGTCAGAAAACATATCAAAAGAATAAGTATGACGCTAACAGTCCTTAGCGTTCACAAGCTGTCGCTTATCAATTAATTATACAGTGGTCTATTTAGACACCTTTAAAACAATCCTACAGACGCTATAAATTCGGCAAATGCGTTTGATCGCTAAATAACACACCTACTGTAACAGATGAGCTTCTCATATTAAGCTGTGGTCGACGTTGACGGCCTTGGCCGCTGCAAGAAGCTGACGTAAAACGGAAAATTGCTTACCATCGGGTAGTGCCAGTCCGAAGCCTTGATAAATGAGGAGGATGACGCTAATCATCCTCATTACACACGGTGTCGTTAAATAGAAATTACGAAATGACTTTCTATTTGCTACTTCATACAAAACAAATAATTATAATCATACTACGATCGAGGTAATTGATTATTATTGCTATTAAATTAAAAACTTCTATGGCGCCGTTGTCTAATGCACAAGGCACCGACCGATATCGTAACAGTAGCAAGTCGCAATTAGGTCAATATATACAGAAGATCAGTTGAATTAGACAGAGATGAGATGCAGTCATTGGTGTGAAGCAGTTTGAATGAGGTATATGTTAAGTTAACAACGAAATGATATGGGGCGACTGAGCAGAAAGGACAGATGCAGGGAGAGTTCCACGATATAATTATGTCCAGCAACCGAACAAAGTTTTTCCCAAAGAATGGTTCTAGCGATGATAATCCGATGAACTCGATGAACAGTGAAGGGAAGAATACTAGCCGCCCACTGGAAAGCAACGCCCTGGAGTGTTGCCTTTGTCTGTACTATGCAGGAAAACCGTTCTTACCTTTACGGGTTACTCTTCTTCAAATAGTTGCTTACACAATTATTATAGACCCATTTACCTTTGCATACTAAGAATTCCGATAATGAAGACACCTGGTGGCCTTCTTTGACGTTATCTCGCATCTATGCTGGGCTGGAACCGTCGTCGAGTCTTCAGCCAGAGTGACCATGGCATCGGCGTCCAGCAGACCGTAACCGAAGTGATGGCTGACTGCAGAGGCAGGTGGAACAAGTAAGACCAACGAACCTTTACATCGCTCAACCGTTAAACCAAGTCAGGTACTTTATATAGTGATGTATAGCCTGACCTCTCTTTCCTTACTTGACCTACCTTAATTTGCCATTGTAAAATGAGGTCAGGCCGGGAAGAAGGTAGGACAAGGCAACTTAAGGTAAGGTCCGATGAGTTGTTGTAAGGCAATGTAAGTAAATAAAGGTGATTTCAGGCACTAAGGTGTAAGTTAAGGCAAGGTAAAGCTAGGTAAAACGATAAGTATAAGCATGGTACATTATAGGCAAAGCAAGGTAAAGAATGGTAAATAAAGCTAAGTCTACTTTATTAATATGCCAAAACAATTTCTGTCGACGGCAACGGCCTTTGTTGTCATATTAAGCTCTGGATTCATCAAGTCGCCATACATGTGTGAATAAGCTGATACCCTACGTTTACCTAATCACCGGTTAAGACATGGGACAAGCGCTTAGTAAGTTGCGCTTAAAAAATTTCGAGCTTACGATTTAAATGTTACACTTGGCTACGAAAGCCTCTCAAGTCGAGTTCATCTTAGAAGCATAACAGCAAATCGATACGGTGACGAAATGCATTTCACGAATTTATAATTTCGACAGAGAGCGTTTTAAAGGTGCATAACGACACAATCGCATTATCCATTGTTTTTCGAAATCCGACGGTTTCAGTACAGGTAACAGGTAACGATGACCTTGCCTTACCAGAGTAGAGTATAGATGCATGTATCGTAATAATAATCTCGAAATTTCTAAAGCGCCTGATAAAGCTAAGTAGAGGTAACGAAATTAGTCATAGGCGCTCAGTCAAAACAGATTTGATAGACAGTTAATTTGATCAGGTGCAGTCAAACGCACTGAGAGTGCTCGACTTGCTCCCCCATCCCCCAACCAACGTATGGGTCTCATTGATTACACTGTCAGTGGGAAGATCAAGGGAGGAAATCCATCCAATAACTCCTTTACGTAATTCTTTGCATTGGCTTCATGTTCAGCAAAGAATCTGAGCCAAATTGGGTCTCATGCCTTATGAAACATTGAACTGTGGTCGCTAGATGTCGTGAAACCGTCAACAATGCAACGCTCTCCTATTATGTCTTCAATCGATCTTACAAATTCGTCTTTCACGTTCTATCGCTCGATCCTCTCAACGCCTGCATAGGTTGAATGCATGATGACTTTGGTGAGGTTGACGTCAACGGCATTACATTAACAAGGTTCAGCTCAACAATGGATAATAAATAGTCAAACCACGTTCTCAAGAAACCAGATGAGTGCGATCATATTTTTGTGGGAATACTCGATTGGTACTTATCGCCAGTTTACGTTAAAACAGGTTGCGCGATAGTGTAGTGGTCATAGTGTTTGAACTGTCAATCGAAAGATCGCAGTTTCATATCCCCGCCATGGCAGGAATTTCTGTCAAGATGTCCGTTCCACTTGCGCCCCCTAGCCAACGCAGGTATAATGATTACACTGTCAGTGGGAATATCAAGGGAACTCATTCTTCTTATAGCCCCAAAGCGTTCCTTGCATTGGCTTCCTGTTCTGAAAAGCATTTGTCTCAAACTGGGGCTACTAGTTTACTAAACATTTAACTCCGGTCGCCAGCTGTCGTTAAACTGTGGATCCATCCATCCAATTGTAGTACAGCGGCATAGCAAAACAATAATTGTGCATTTTGTGATACAAGCATGAAATGTGGTACACACATTGTACATGGTATTAGGACGATATATAGATATTGGGCCACGCTGAATAATTTTTTGTGTGGAAATGGAGGCCATTTTTCAAAATGGCCGACCGAAATAGAGATTTTCAATAACTCTGCTTCTAGTTCACTTGGAATGATGATCTTGGTGTCTAAACATACATAATTAGGGGCAAGGATTCCAATAGAACTAAATTCAACCACATATCTACACGAGATTTGCAGCCAGGGACGTCATTTGGGGAGGGGGATAATTTGATGTCCTCCTTAGACACCTTTAAAACTATTCGATCCAACGTATGAATTCGTCAGTTACGATTTATCCGATAATACCCCCTCGGAGCGCCGTTCGAGCAACTGCCTCAGAAGTTTCACTCGACGGCGTGGATGTCCGATGCGTACGCCTTGACGTGGCGAGGGGCTTCAGCCGATCCTGACATCTGGCCAGCCAGGGAAGATGAGCTTCAGCCCGGTCTGACTCCTGGCCAAGCGGAGACGAGGATCGGTGACCAAGTACGCAAGGGCAACATTACCTCCGCCACTGAACGTTCGTGCATTGCACCTCCGTGCTTTGTGCCAGTCTCAGTGCCAGTCCCAAGGTTGGAAGAAGGAGGAGGGCGACGCTAAGGGTCTTTGTTACCATACAGCTAGTCGTTAAACAGTCCAATACATACATACATCCGATAATACAGTCGATACTAGATCATTCTGCGTTGTGAGCAACCCATTTGGATGCATCGCATGTTCATGGTTATTTCGGAAAGGTATGAACCTCCGTTGTGCCTTGAATGTGGGGTTAGCTACGGTGTGTTGGCTAGAGTGCTCGACTTGCTCCCTCATCCCCCAACCAACGTAGCAATATTGAATACACTGTCAGTGGGAAGATCAAGGGAGCAAATTCATCTAACAACTCCTTTACGTAATTCTTTGCATTGGCTTCATGTTCAGCAAAGAATCTGAGCCAAATTGGGTCTCATGCCTTATGAAACATTGAACTGTGGTCGCTGGATGTCGTGAAACCGTCAACAATGCAACGCTCTCCTATTATGTCTTCAATCGATCTTACAAATTCGTCAATCGCGTTCTATCGCTCGATCCTCTTAACGTTTGCATAGAATGAATGTATGGTGACTTTGGTGAGGTTGACGTCAACGGCATTAAAATTCACAAGGTTCAGCTCAACAATGGATAATAAATAGTCAAACCACGTTCTCAAGAAACCAGATGCGTGCGATCATGTTTTTGTGGGAATACTGGAGTGGTACTTATCACCAGCTTACGTTAAAACGGGTTGCTCGGTAGTGTAGTGGTCATAGTGTTTGAACTGTCAATCGAGAGGCTGGAGTTTCAAATCCACGCCAAAGCAGGAATTTCTGTCGAGATGTCCGCTCCAGTTGCGCCCCCTAGCCAACGCAGGTATAATGAGTACACTGTCAGTGGGAAGAACAAGAAAACTAATTCGTCTTAAAACTAACCCCTAACCATAATACATTACATTGCATTGGCTTCGTGATCAGCAAGGGTTTGTCTCAAACTGGGGCTCATAGTTTACTAACATTTTACTCCGGTCACTAGATGACGTATAAACGCCGTAGGGCCTACAATGCTATGCTGTCCTTACACACCTTTTAAAATGGCTTAGATGATCAATATAAATTCGTCAGTCGCATTCTATTGCTACTTAATCTTCCGTTTGAAAGGGTCGTTTATTCAGATTGAATGAAAGGTTAGGTCGACGTCAACTTGCTCCCATAGTCAACGCTGGTATAATGAGTACACTGTCTTGTGACTCTATTGGTTAACGTGCTGGAATATCAACAGAGGAGTCGGGGGTTGATATCCACTGTTTAGTTGCTACTTATGATATTTCTGTCCTTAAAGGCAATTAAAATCTCAACAGTTAAAGTATCATAGCTTCTGATTATATGGAGCGGGACAAAATAAGTTACCCTAAGACATAAATAATACAACCCTGTCGTCAAATGCTGGACACTTGATCAGCACTGTGTAGTAGTAGTAGCAGCAGCAGCAGCAGCAGCAGCAGCAGCAGCAGCAGCAGCAGCAACAACAACAACAGCAAGTCAGCAACAGCAGCAGCAGCAGTAGTAGTAGTAGTAGTAGTAGTAGTAGTAGTAGTAGTAGTAGTAGTAGTAGTAGTAGTAGTAGTAGTAGTAGTAGTAGTAGTAGTAGTAGTAGTAGTAGTAGTAGTAGTAGTAGTAGTAGTAGTAGTAGTAGTAGTAGTAGTAGTAGTAGTAGTAGTAGTAGTAGTAGTAGTAGTAGTAGCAGCAGCAGCAGAAGTAGCAGCAGTAGTAGTAGTTGTTGTAGCAGTAGGAGTAGGACTATGAGTAAGAGTAGTTGGAATGGGAGTAGTTGTAGGAGTAGTAGGAGAAGTAGACTTCAGGTAGTAGTAGTAGTAGCAGCAGCAGCAGCAGCAACAGTAGTAGTAGTATGGTAGTAGTAGGAGGAGTTGGACTAGGATTAGTAGTAGTATGAGTATTAGTAGTATGAGTAGTAGTAGGAGTATATAGAAGCAGGACAATGGAAAACATTTATTCTTAGCCGTCACCGACAAATGGCTGGCGTCAGGAATTGATTGATGATGATGATGATGATGATGATGATGATGATGATGATGATGATGATGATGATGATGATGATGATGATGATGATGATGATGATGATGATGATGATGATGATGATGATGATGATGATGATGATGATGATGATGATGATGATGATGATGATGATGATGATGATGATGATGATGATGATTCTACATCTTTGCCGGTCTCTCTTCACTAAACCTCTCCAAGCTTCAGTCCATTCTTAACGCCTCCGCCCGCCTTATCTGTGGTCTCCCAAAGTACTCTCACATATCTACCTTCATTCGGGAAACTCTTCACTGGCTTCCAGCGCATTCAATTCAAAATTCTTACACTTATGCGCAACTCTCTGCTCGGGGTAGCTCCTTCATACCTTCAGGCCTTATGCACATCGGTTTCTACACTCCCTGGTCGCTCTGCTCTGCGCTCTGCCGCCAGAGGCCCTCTGGTTGTTCCTCGCATGCGTGGTGCAACTGCTCAATCCAGAAGCTTAGTCTATGTCGGCCCCTCTACCTGGAACCATCTTCCGCATGAATTGCGTCTTGAGCTCCTCAGCCTTTCTCTTCCTCTGTTTCCGAAACGCCTGAAGACTATCTCATCTATCTGAATTGTCAGAGCCCTGGGTCGGGAGCGCCTCTGAATCTCTGAGTGGCGCTATACAAATGTTCAATTACAATTACAATTACTATGCTAAACAGAAGGAGGAGCAGGAGGAGGAAGAAGAAGAAGAAGCGCAGTCTCCTTAAGTCAGCCCTGAGGCAGTCATCAATATGAAGTGTTAGTGACTTCATTTTCTTAGCATCGGCATATGAGGGCGAGTGGCCAGTGCTCTCCCTCGCCGTATCATCTATATACTAAATAACTATAGTTTGAATTCGATGACAGCGAACCTAGTTATAGAATATAGACCATCATGCTGCCCAACTAATGTTTACTGTTTGGCATGTCTCTTTTCGAGATTTAGTGCTCACAATTAAGTAAATTATCTGACTAACCAGTGTATGTATGAATGTATGTATGTATGTATTTATGTATGCATGTATGTACGTATGTATGTATGTATGTATGTATGTATGTATGTATGTATGGATGGATGGATGTATGTATGTATGCATGCATGTATGTATGTATGTATGTATGTATGTATGTATGTATGTATGTATGTATGTATGTATGTATGTATGTATGTATGTATGTATGTATGTATGTATGTATGTATGTATGCATGTATGTATATATGTATGTATGTGTGACGTTGTATATTTATAAATGTAATGTAAGTATACTTTTTACTTACATCTGACGTAGTTTATCATCCGCCATTATTTGATTCAGCGTCCGCGCAGTAGTCTGAATAGACAATCTGGTAGGGGCGCTATAACAAGTGTTCAAATACAATACAATACACCCTCATTACGACGCTAATGATCTTTATTATCACACAGTGTCGCTAAACTACTACTACTATTGCCACTGAATTAAGAGCTGTTATATGCCAACACAATTTCTGTCGACGTCAACGGTCTTTGTTGTCATAAGCTGTCGTTAAACTGTGGATCCATCCATCCAATTGCCACTGAGTCAGAAAACATATCCAAAGTGTAAGTATGACGATAACAGTCCTTAGCGGCCACAAGCTGTCGCTTAGCAATTAATTTATACAGTGGACTACTTAGACACCTTTAAAACAATCCTACAGACGATATAAATTCGGCAAATGCGTTTTATCGCTAGATAGAGAATCGGAATAGCTTTCTCATAAGCTCTGGTCGACGTTGACGGCATTGGCCGCTGCAAGATGTAAAACGGAAAACTGCCTATGATAGGGTAGTGCCAGTCCGAAGCCTTGATAATGGAGGAGGACGCCAATCATCATTATTACGACACGGTGTCGTTAAGCAGATATTACGAAATGACTTTCCATTTGCTACTTCATACAAAACAAATAATTATAATCATACCACGATTGAAGTAATTGATTATTACTGCTATTAAATTAAAAGCTTCTATGGCGCCGTTGTCTAATGCAAAAGGCATTAAGACGACCGATGGCGTAACAAAACCAAACCGAAATCTGGCTAATAAACAGAAGATAAGATATGCAGTCTATTGTGTGGAAGCAGTTTGAAAGAGATAAGTTTTATATTCAGAACGAGATGAAACAACATTGGCGACTGAGCAGAACTGACACAATGTCATAAAGGGAGAGCTTCACAATATAAGTCCAGCAACCAAACAAGGTCGTTTTAACAAAGAACGGTTCTGGAGCGTTTACCTTTGTGTGTACGTATTATATGTATCTATGTATTTATGTTTGCATATATTTATGTTTCCCCCCTCGAAGTCCAACTCACACCTCAACGTGGTGAGGGGGTGGCAACAGTCAGTAGGGGAGTGCCTGCTGAGGCTATGCCATCAGTGGTGAAGGTCTTGGCCGAAGTACCACCTTAGGGCGCTACGCGAGGTGGACAGGCTCAGCAGGAACCCTGAAAAAGCTGGCAAACGTGGGTGGCATCGCCGCCTTTGATACCACATGTGGTTATCAGAGCCAGTCCTAAGCCTGGAACTCTCTTTTAAGGGAGAAGCGCGAAGGTCGAACGGATGGGTGCAGATACTCCGTTCGTAAAGAAAAATACGAATGAAATCCAATGCAAGCATTGGACTCCAAAAGGGCCTCGGCCCAGGGATCCGAGGCAAGCGTTGGACACCTACGGGCCTTCGGCCCATGGATCCTGATGATGATGATATTTATGTTTGCATATATTTATGTATGTATATATGTATGTATAAAGAACCTCACAAATAGGCCTACACCTCAACAATGCGCCTTTCTATGCCTTGTGTTACCTTAATCAGCAAGCCTTTCTTGCATTTATGTACAGTACCTTTCTTAGCTTTGTATACTAATATTTCCGATAAGGAACTCATCTGGTGGCCTGCTTTGACGTAATCTCGCATCGATGCTGTGCTCGCAACGTCGTCCAGTTTTCCGCCAGAGTGACCATGGCATCGACGTCCAACAGACCGTAACCGAAGTGATGACTGACTGCAGAGACAGAGGAAAGAAATCAGACCAATGAAAAGGCAAGTGAAGAAAGACAAGCTCTGGTAATTTAAGTAATGTAATGAAAGGTAGGATCAGGTAAAGTAAGTTAATGTCAGGTACTTTCTAGTCAGGTAAGGCAAGGTGTGGCCTAATCTTTCTTTTCCTACCCGACCCGATTTTAAATCATCTGCCTGTGAAAATAAGGTCAGGTCGGGAAGAAAGTAAGATAAGGCAACTTAACCCTCGGGCTACCAAGGCCCCCCCTTGGTAGCCCGAGGGTTAAGTGGTTGCCACCCCCCTCTAGGTTTTTTCCTCTCAAACTTTTTCCGTATGGAATAAAAATTTGACCATTCAGGAAGCTGTAGGGAGTTCATTTACACACGTTTTGAGGTAAAATTTGAGATGATATCTCACACCGTTCAAAAGTTATACCCAATATACCTGAGGTACCAGAGGGTAGATACCACCCCCACCCCTAGATTTTCGGCTATATCTTATCCGTCATTTATTATTAAGAGACACAAATTATACCTTTCTATAAAGGGAATGTGGGGCTACATTTCTATGGTAATTGAGTTGACCTGAGACAACCGGAAGTACTCAAAATAAATAATAATACGCGTAATAAGGTGGAGTGAAAATAATGGTTGAATTTTATTTTTATTTTCTTAAACTGGCAGGGTATGCAATAGTTGCTATGCCATAATATAAGCATTCTGGCAAAGTCTTAGATTTCTGACATTTTTTCTTCATCGACCCCCACGGCATCAAAGATTTCACATAATTCAGCATGTACGGCAATGTCATAATGATGCGAATGAAGAATTGTTTTCAAGGGCAAGATGCAGAATTGCAGATTCATGAGTACATTATGTCACAATATCACTGAAATACTCAATGATTACTCAATTACTCATGCTTTAAAGAGATGTTAACAATTTTTTTATAGTTCGTGTTCATCAATACTTTCAATAGGTACCGGAAACTTCAACTACCTTTACCTTCGTACCTACACACACATAATACTACACAGTACACACTGTACACTGTACAGTGCACAGTGTACACACTACACACTACCAAATCGATATTGGGACTTCGTGTTAAAAGTTTTCATAACCCTTCTTGATTCTATTCTAGATCGAATAAAGCCATCTCTTTGCTGCTGACCACACACAGCAGCCGACGATTCTGTGACAAGTTTAACATGTCTCTCCACAGCTTGAGTGTGACACGGAAAATGTTCAAGTGTGACGACATCATCACTGTTTGCAACAAAACCACGAATTTGTTGGTCAGAGAAACCGTCCATCACTGGTGGAGCATGCCTGTCTATATCCTGCCAGGCGACAAGGTCTACATAATCCTCTGCTCCAAAGTTCAAAACTGGCACTCGAAACTGCCGGACCAGTGCTGAGGACGAATGTTCCATTCGTGCGGCAATAATTCTACGATGAGCCAGTTCCCGAATATGCTTCCGACTGTCCGTTATCATCGCCAGGAGGATATTCTCCGAGTGGCCAAAGAATCCGTTCCTCTGTATCACTGGATCCACTATTTCTCGCAACTCCGGTGAGAGATACCGTGTGTATTTGATTAGTCTCCAGAGATGTCGTGCCCCGTCACTACACAACGGCTTAGTTTTTACATGAAACCAGATGGGCGCATATACCTTCATCACATACAGCACTAGAGTTTGCAAGTTGTCACTGGGGTTGTTGGTGGCCACGTATAAACGAAGTACTCTGTTAGCCATTGTTAACCACCGTGAATGTACAATCGGTCCTGGTTTCTGAAGAGCAAGATCTGGGGAACATTGTCCACTGGATACAGCAATACACATATCATACATATATTGCTGGTCAGTACTGAGATCTGCTCCATCCACAGTTGGACAGTTTTCAAACATGATGGTACTGTACTGCACCACTGGCAGTTGCTCGCATGTCTGGAGAGCTTTGCCAATGAAGCCTGAAAACACATTTGGTCCTTGAGTGCCACCATCAAGTTTCTGCATCAGGTGTCTGAGGGGCAACTCGTTTGCGTGCAATAAGCATATTAGCCATTGCAGTGGTCTACGCAACGTCAACTCCAAGAGTCGGATGACTCCTCCAACTGCACCCGTATTGACGTTTGTGCCGTCGCAACCAATCGCATGCAATTCATCTGTGTTAATGTTTTTGTTGCGGAGGAAAGTTATAATGTCATTTTCAATTGATTTTGATGCACCACTCGATGGTGTTATATGCCCAAGATACACTGAATTTGGCTCATAAACCAAAGTCACATGCTCCTCCACGATTGTTTTGGCATAATACTTTTTACCTTTTTTCACCTGAATTCTGGTTCGATCCTTGCGTCCGTCAAAGTATAATGCGGAGACAGAAGCAGGCAAGTCGTGCTGTAGCGCTTTTCTAACGCGTTTACGCGCTCTCCGGATTTTGCTTCGGTCAATGACCATGGAATTATCATGTTCGTTGATAATTCCCACATCTTGAAGAACAGCGCTAACAAGTGAAGCGGCACTTCGATCAGAGACACCGTGGCGATCACATTCACGAGCGACGGTTGGTAAATCGAGCCTCATTTGAAATGTTCTCTTTTTTCCACAAAGTCCTGCGTTAGTCTGTACTTCTATATCTGAGTCTTGGCTTATTTCAGGATCGGTATCGTTGCTCGCAATGCTCGTTTCAGGATCCTTGGCCTCAGCTGACGTGCCGGCTTCAGCTGAAGTTTCTTTTTGTAGCTTAACGTATGTCTCGTATCGATGCTTTCTCTTCTCACGTCTTGCAAGCTGTCTGGTTAATACGACGTCAATGCCACCAATCTTCATTTCACGCACCGTCCTCTGATCTGCAAGAAAAGAGCGTTCGACAATGGGCACCTTCCTCTCCCTTTCACAGGTGCACGCTGCTTCGGTATGACATTTGCAAGCAGCGATATCGAACAGTTGCGAATTGCACTCCATCGCATAGGATTTCAACTTCGTTTGGTACTTCTGGTTACTTTTTCTTCTCTTGAAGGGTTTAAGAATATTTAGATACTGGTGATTCAATGTTTTGATTTTTTCGACGACACGCTTGTGCCCAATGGTTGGGATCGAAGCTTTGTGCCACAAAAGCTCACACCTAGTAGCAACTGCTTGTGAAACCTCTGCAATGCTTGGCTCTTTAGCACTAGCATCGGTCTTCTTTTGATGGCGAACAAACAAGTAGTACTTCATAATGTCACCAAGTGTGGGCAAAACGTTTTCAAATAGATCCTCTGGCGATCCAAATACTGGACAACACGTGTCATTTCTCGTCTTACGTTTAAACACTTTGGTAGCCATTAGCCTATGCTGTCTAAAAATATACAAGAGCAATCAATGAATAGCCACAATAGCCACATTACAGACAGTAGTTTCACTGAGATATCTGACATATTTTAGAACAATATAGAATTATAGATCGTAATCCTATTCGCGAAAGGCTGATTCAGTATTTTCGATAGACACGATAAAACTAGCATTAAGGTAATTACTAATGAAGCTAAAAGAATGTGTTCGCTTTCCGGCGAAGATGATAGTTGGCGTACTCACCTTTTGTATGGAATATCACTTTATAAATAATTTTCAAAATTTTCACAAACCTCCATGTTTGTTTACAAATCCATTTAGTCTGGTTCCCTGCGAAATTCCTGCAATAATTACTTAGAAAATGCGCCTCCTAGAAACCCGACTTTTCATCAATTTTTGCCACTTTTTCTAGAAAATGTGCAATGTTGTGCATGGCTGGGGCCAATGAAGAATACATTTTAAAATTACAAAATTTTGCACCTACACTACTTTACATATGGAACAACTATTCCCACCCCTGCCAGTCAAAAATTTTAACTTTAGTTTTTTCACTCCACCTTAAGTATACCTGTGAAAAATGGCTGAATGGAAGCACTCCCCCCCTTAGTTTCTTGTCTGTAGCGTATTCATTTATCTTCCTGGAAGAGAAACAAAGATACCATTCTTTAGAGGGAATGTAGGGCTTCATTTTCATATCTACATCTTTGTCTTTTGAATACCGGAAGTGATCAAAATAAATAATAATACGCGTAATCTGTGTGAAAATGGCTGAATACAGCATTACAACGTAAACCGATATAATTATATGTATGGATATATATGTATGGATGTACATTTATACTATATGAACATGTGTAGGGATGATTATGACATTTGTGTATCTTTTATACATAGATTAGTTTCAAAACACACATAATCTTATATTAAATTTGTTTATCCAAAAAGTACAAAATGTACGCAATATTATAGAATATTGCTAATTAATGGGTTCCGTTGTTAAAAGTGATGTAATTTCGAGGTGCATTCACATAATGTACAACTAAATATACTATTCTGTGCAGAAATGAATGCTGAATCCATTGCTATATTACAAGTTATGATATGTGAAACCAAACACGAAATCCAGGGGGGTGGTAACCACCACCTCCCTTGGTAGCCGATGTCACAAAAAAGCTTGGTAGCCCTAGGGTTAAGGAAAAGTCAGGTGAATTCTTGTAAGGCAAGGTAAGTTTTTTAAGATAATAAGTAAGTAAGTAAGTAAGTATATTCTTTATTGAAAAACCAACTGCTAACCGCATTTTGGTGTACAAAGATCATCAAATATAAAAATTAAGTATAAAGCATCCGTGTGACAAATGTTTTACGAGATAGAGCGTTTGCCTTAGGTATTATTCTATTGTGGGTTCTGGGGCGTAGCGAGTATGAAACAGTTTTCAAGGGAGGCAGTAGTTGATGTCAGCCAATAAGGTAATTAAGGCAAGGTACATTTAGGGAAGGCAATGTGAATGGGTAAGTACAATCAAGGGGTGAATAAAGGGAAGCAAAGTAAACAAAGGAAAATAAAGACAAAGTAAGGAAGAGTATACAAAGCTAAGTCTACATTAGTAAAGGTAAGCTAAGGTAACGTTATATTTCAGACGCAGACAAGACAACAGCTAATGTAGCTTCGACTTATGTAATGTAATGTAATGTAATGTAACAAGACATTTATATAGCGCCACTTAAGAGTCTCACAGAAGCGCTCAACACGTGGCCATCAAACAGCTGAAAAAGTGCGTCTTTAAGAGTCGAGAGAAAACCATGTAACCACATGCAGCATTAGTGGCACGCACAGATGGCGGAAGAGTATTCCAGATCCGTGGCGCCGCAATCGAGAAGTCCCGACGAGCACATGTGGTGGTTCGAAACGAAGGTACAATCAAGTCATTTCGCGAGGCAGACCGGAGAGCCCGCCGACCAGTTTGAGTGCCAACTGGAAGGCACAGTTCAGCAATGTAGTCCGGAGCAGTGCCAGTCGTAGCCTTCCAAACCAGCATAGCGATCTTGAAATTAACACGATCAGCAACTCGAAGCCAGTGTAGCTCACGCCGCATGTAGTCGGATATGTGTGAATATTTCGGCAGGTCAGCCAGAAGTCTGGCTGCTGCATTCTGAACGAGCTGAAGTTGACGAATGCGGAACTCAGGGAGGCCCAGGAGGACTCCATTACAGTAGTCAAGACGTGTGAGAACAAAAGAGTGTATTAGCACAGCCGCGGCGTTCAGCGAGAGCGTCCTCCGTATAACTCGGATCTGTCTGAGCTCGTAGTAACTTGTCCTTGAGATATGTGTCACATGATCAGCCATCGTAAGCCCACCATCAAGAAGCACCCCAATATCCCTCACGACATCACAGGACTGTCCACCAAGGGATGCTGATGCAAGGGCATCAATCCTACAACGTGAACGTCTTGTACCGAACCATATAAACTGTGACTTAGTCGGGTTGAGTCTGAGACGATTGGCAGACATCCAGTCATGCACCATCGCAAGTGCACAATGCATTTGTTGTGCGCACACCACCGAGTCCTCAGGTCGACAGGACAAATATAGTTGAAGGTCATCAGCAAACTGGTGAGATGTAGGACCCAGCGACGCCACAACTTCTGTAGCGCCCGTCTTCACAGGGCATTACTCGAAGGTCCAAGTCACAAATACTCATCTCTTATATTGAGCAGTTGTAGTAGGCTAATGAACAACGCATCAATCGACGTAAGGTAATGTATGATGACAACTGAGATCGATCTAGCGATTGGATGGATCCACAGTTTAACGGCAGCTTATGACAACATTGGCCGTCGCCGCCGACAAAGATTAGTTTTGGCGTATTACAGCTCTTGGGGTTATCTAGCGATTATTATTATTATAACCACAGTTTAACGTCGTCATTTGCTGAATTTATAGCGACTTAAGGAAGCGTTTTGAAGGTGTCTAAGACGACCACTATTATAATTAATTGTTAAGCGACATCTGGTGGTAACCAAGGACCACCAACGTCGACCTTACTTTATAAAAAAGATGCAATGTTGATTTGGAGATTAGTAGTAGGAGTATTTCAGTTTTACGACACTGTGTAGTAGCATAGACCATTAGCGTCACCCTCCTCTTTTGTCAAGAGTTGGGACTGGCACCGGCTGGCACTGGGCACAGAATGTACAAATTACGTACGTCCAGTGGCGTAGGTACTTTCGCCCTTGCGTACTTGGTCGCCGATCCTCGTCTCTGGCCAGAAGCCAGAATCAGCTGAAGCCCCCTCGCCACGACAAGGTCAGCCACTCGAACGGCGCTGCGAGGGAGAAAACTGGCAATTAAAAGCAGGTGTTGAATTAATAGCATCTGTAGGAAGGAAGCGTTTTAAAGGAGTTTAAGACAACTTGAGGCCGCCTCGGGAATATGACGTCGACCTTACTCTGGATCATGCAATGCCAGTTAGGGAATGTCACTGGATGTAATGTAATGTAACAAGACATTTATATAGCGCCACTTAAGTGTCTCACAGAAGCGTCAACACGTGGCCATCAAACAGCTGAAAAAGTGCGTCTTTAAGAGTCGAGAGAAAACCATGTAACCACATGCAGCATTAGTGGCACGCACATTGTGGGAGATCTGTTACCCCATCTCAGATTTGGAAATCTTCGTTCTGCATCTCGAGGTGAACTTCTTGTTCTTTTTTGCGCGCACTTCGTTGACGCGGCGTCGTGCCTTTTCAGTGGTTGAGTCACTTAACCAGGCTTTTGAATGGCACTGCCATAGTACGGGCATTATTGCAGAATTTTCTGCTTTTACCCGACGCACTCACCAATATATGCGATCACTGCCAATCGAGGGCAGGAGACACATTAAAAAACTAAAACTATCACTGAACCTCGCTTCCGCCTTTAACATCACACTTAAAAGAGGTGCGGAATTATTTGTGACCGTTTGTATGGTATAGTGTAACTGATGCATAACCGCTTTTCTGCTTTTACTATTTAGTTGCTGGTTAAAGCACTGTGTGATTACATGGATCATTGGCGTCGCCCTTCTCCTTCACCCATGCTTGGGACTGGCACTTTGTAATTATTTTGAACATTTCTCACCGTTTCTACATCATAACAGGGCATGGGCAAAATCGCATACAACGAAAACCCGAATTCGCTCTATTTATATCGTCGGCTGAGTTCGTTTTAATGGTGTGCAATAAGACCAAAATAACAACCATTGTTCAGTGACATCTTACGACTTCCAGGGCCGTTGACGTCATGCTTACCTTTCTAAATTTATACAGCGCCCTAATAAGTCCATTTGCGGAAACGACGTTATTCAGAGGCGCTCAGTTAAAATGAATTCGGTGTGAGGATAAGATCGAAGGGTCAAGCAGACAGAAAGTCTGCGGTGGATGGTGTTTAGGATTGGAACGGCAAGATGGGTGGGGGAAGTGGAGAAATCGGAGTTGTGCTCTTGGAATTATTAGATTGCATGTATGTCTTCCTGCCCTGCCTTCCTCCCTGCTTTTCTTTCTATAATTATACCTGCTTCTGTTCTTATCTGTATGTCTGTCTATCTGTCTGTCAATATGTCTATCTGCTGTGTGTATTTCAGTCTGTGTGTCTGCCCATTTGTCCGTCCGTCTGTATGTCTGCCTGTCCATCTGTTTCTCTGTCTGTCTGCCTTTGTCTGTCTGTACGTATGTCTTTCTGTCTGTCTGTCTGTCTGAGACTGTATATGTATTTACACGAAAAAGCTTAATTTTACATGTCTGAGAATCATAGGCTTTGAATATGCACTGCGTAGATGAACTTAGTTTTATTACAGTGTGAACTGGTTTTTACTTTACAGTTTCCTGTCGATGGGCCGTAATGTCATCAGCAGAGAGATTCCACGACGCTGTTGGAAAGGGAGATACAGGAGCCCTGAGGGAGGGCACTTGGAAGGACTATGACCGATCGGACGATAGGGGCATGACCTCGACCATGTGGGCAGCTGCAATCTGGTCACGTCGAGGCGTTGAAGATACTTGGCGAGAAATGGTAAGTTACTGGGGTTTGGTTAGAGTTAATGGTTGATAGAAGGTGAGTGACAGAGGTTTGGTTTGAGTTAGTTGCCTAGAAGGGTTAGATGAGCAGGGTGTCAAAATAATTCAGGCCCCTAGTCTCTTCTGGCCTTCCGACGATGTTTTCTGGGCCGCGGAACCTTGCCCAAAGACTCCATACTCTGAGAGAATAAGTTCAAAGATGTCATTTCTCACTGCGTTTGAAGCGAAATCAAATTGATGTGTTGGCAACAAGACAGGCACCACTCAATCCTCACTCCGAAATAGAGGTTTTTGCAATTAAGAAAAAAATAAGACTTTTTGTATTGTAAAAATGCACCATTTAAGATTTAGCTCTGCAAACATTTCTAGGGAATGGCTCACCGCGCACCCACTCAGACCCTACCCCATTTTGCTCAGGCGCTGCGGCACCCTGGCTCGCCACTTGTCGGAACAAATTCCCACTGGCCAATTAAGAAGCTGTGACACCTCTGGTTTACGTTTTCTGGTTGAGCGGGGTTGAGTGAATAGGGTGTGGTTGAAATTTTGTTTTCTGAGCATTGGTAGTCCCCAGCTAGCGGGATCATCGATCCCTTTAAGGCCCCTTGATATCTAAGTGTTGTTGATATTACCATTGTAATATTATGAATAAAGATTGATTGATTGATTGGTATAAAGCCTCTGATTGAGCGGGTTAAGTGAATAGGGTGTGGTTTAGAGTTACTTGTTGAGAGAGATTAGGTGACGAGATTTGTGTAAATTTTCCAGTTGGAATGGAGTAAATGTCACACATGATTTACATTGGAATCATTGGTGCATCTGAGATATGCAGGAAGGAGTTTTCCTGCAGCGATCGTATATTACTTCGATGAATTTATCGGTTGATATCCTTAACCACCACGTCACCCCACAATGGGTGCCAAACCGTCATAGTTCACCTTCGAACGGCGCTACATCATTCGGCTGAAAAATGTCACGTGGGTTGCGTGGTATTTATCGTCGCATTCTGGGTCAACACCTGGTCACTCGACAAAAAGCAGCGTGAGTCGGCCATCCGTGACGCCGAGAGGCGAGCCAGAAGTCGCCTCAGGAGATGGAGGTCGCAGGAGCCGACGGCATGAAGCTTAGCTCGAGTCATTGCTTCTCGTCATATTCTTCATATTTTTACTTTAAAACCATACTACATGTACATGTAGATTCAGTCTAAATATTACAGATTCATCGTTGAGCTTGAGTTGATTCGAGAATCAACTCAAGCTCAACCCTCTCTAAATTCAGTCTCCATCCTACTATTATTATTGTTATTTATTATCATTATTATTATTATTATTATTATTATTATTATTATTATTATTATTATTATTATTATTATTATTATTATTATTATTATTATTATTATTATTATTATTATTATTATTATTATTATTATTATTATTATTATTATTATTATTATTATTATTATTATTATTATTATTATTATTATTATTATTATTATTATTATTATTATTATTATTATTATTATTATTATTATTATTATTATTATTATTATTATTATTATTATTATTATTATTATTATTATTATTATTATTATTATTATTATTATTATTATTATTATTATTATTATTATTATTATTATTATTATAACGCATTTATTAAGCGCCACAATCCAATGGTCGATGGTAGATTGTTTTCCCTTCTTTATCATCATTTTTTGCCGCTAGGGACCGTTAACGTTGACGTTACCCAAATGTATACGACTAGGGATACATTTTAGAGTTTAAACATAATTTATTCGCTAAATTTATTGGATTGGATCCACAGTTTAACGGCAGCTTATGACTACATAGGCCGTTTCCGCCGACAAAGATTAGTTTTTGGCATATGTGTGTGTGTGTTTCCTTTTTAACGACTAGCTGTGTGGTAACAAAGACCATTAGCGTCGCCCTCCTCCTTTATCCAGGCTTGGGACTGGCACTGTCAGAAAGGGAACAGTGGCGGAGTTAATTCAATTTTTTGGCATAATACAGCTCATCTAAATTTATTGCGTCTGAATGAACGTTTTAAAGGTGTCTAAGACGATCACTATAATAATTAATTGTTAAGCGACATCTTGTGGCCGTGAAGACGAGTTAGGTAGACCTTTAATTTATATTGCAACTGAATAGTATTTCCATCCGTAGCTGTAGCACCTGTTTAACGTCATAAGAGATAATTATAGGCCTAATCAGTGTAGCCCTCCTTCATCCATTGTTCAGATTGGCAACACAGGAGGAAATGGCAGTGGTCGAGAGTCTCTTTCATCTATCTGTAGTTTAACAACGCTCTTTTAAAATTTATATGAAGGTGTCATATAGGAATTAAAAATCTTTAAATGGCCATTTAAAGCATTAATTTCAATACCTTGAATTTTCATTCTACGTTGTTAGTAATCCATTGGGATGCCATCATACTTTTAAGACCATGCTGAAAGGGTCTTAACCTCCGACTTATGTTGTCAGTGGTTAAACGCTATAGTCTAGTGATTAATTAACGTGTTGGAATTTCAGCCTAGAGGTCAGGGATTGAAATCAACTGCTTTGTTACCACTTTGACCGCCGGACCATTTATTAGCAGTACGCCACAGCCCTATAGAACATTTGAATCCCGACAGCCTTATCATAAATTTGACACGCGCAACCCCATGGTAAATTTGACTCGCGGTAGCCCGGGCCTGTCGTAAATTTGATCGCGGGACCATATATTACCCATACGCAGCAGCCCTATCAAAAATTGTAGAAAATACGGCTATTATCATTTATTATTGACGGTAACTCTGAAACTGCAAAGAAAATACTCGCGGGCAAAGTGGGTACCGTTCAGTCTTCTATACTTTACAGTAACCTGATTAAAAGTCTGCTTTTGAATGAGTGCGGTCATTTGGTTACTAGCGATGCATTCGCTAGTAACCAAATGACCGCACTCACTGTTACAGAGACGTCTCCTCCCACCCAATAAAATACTCGCGGGCAAAGTGGGTACCGTTCAGTTTGACTGCCGGGCAACATGAAACACGGCAGCCCTATGGTAAATTTTACACGAGGCATACCTAGCGTAAATTTGACACGCGTCAGCCCTGTCGAAAAGCATCGACAAGCCAGGGTCAGACTCGGAATCTGAGCTATCATTACCAGAGGCATCGTTGATAGCCAGCACGCCTATATCCCCTGTATATTTGAAGTACGAGTTAACTCGTACCTGGCGTCTCGGCAATCCCATTCAAGTACGAGTTAACTCGTACCTGGCGGTCAATGTGTTATGGTATTTCTATCTTTATTGACTTTTCAAATCAATTTCGGTGGCTCACAGAGCGCATCTCATCATATGGAGTGGTGCTATATAAATTACCTAAAGAACAAAAATAAAACCGTGTTGTCAGATGCTGGGTATTTTGTCAATATCCTGTCCGGAAACTTGTAGGGCAAGTTAGGGTCGATGTTTTGATTGATTGATTGATTGATTGATTGATTGATGTCGACGGCCCAGGATGTCGCTAGATGGCTTTAAGCACTGAAAAATTTGATGCTCTCCTTAGACACCTTCAAAACGGATTTAATCAGTCTTATGAATGCGTCTAGTTTCCTTTTATCGCCAGATCATTTCTCACTACAACAACTCGACGCTACTGGTTCACTTTACGTTGTCAGGAACCAATTAGAGCACCTTTGAATTTTGATAGGCATCCCCATGTTGGAAAGGTATTTACAGGAGTTGTGTCAACTTGGGGCTTGGAATTTATAAAACATTGAATTCTGACCTAAACAATACTTCTGATCCCTACTTATTCCCAGAATGATCGTTATTCAACGGGGTCGTCTGATTATCTTTCTCTGGTCTTATCTACCACTAGAACTGTTATTGGCGAACGAGTTTTATCGGTTGCTTGATGTAGAGTTTGGATCTCCCTCACGGTGTCTGTTCCTTCTCCTCAATCGCTTATGTTAATTTCATTGTCAACTTAAGACTTTTAAAATTAGGATACGGTTCAGAGTTTAACGACATCTTATGACAATGAAAGGCATTGATGTCGGCAGAAATTATTTCGAACATTTCTCACAGTTCGTGTGTCTTAATACAGCAAATATGAAATTACTTATACGCCATAGTCTGCCTTTATGTCTTTGCGGACTGATCTTCAGGATGTTGACTCCTATTGCGACATGTTTTTGGTGCGCCTGGAAAAACGAGGACGATGCCAATGACTATCATTACGAGACAGCGTTGTTAAACAGAAACCACAACTACGGATGGAAATATATCTACTTACAACATAAATTAATGACAGGTCGACATAATTGGTCTTGGCAGCCACAAGGTGGCGCTAAACAGTAGAACTTAAAGTGCACGTTTTGGAAACCTTTAAAACGCAATCTACTAACCTATATATTCAGAAAATGCGTTAAATCATCGGATATTAGGCAGATACACTACTCATAGGGTAAGGTCGACTTCTACGGCCCTTGGGGTCACAGACGAATGAAAGAAAGAGTGAATGAATAATGAATGGAAATGAAACCCTAGCAGTTATTCGTTATCAGCCCGGTCGAAATCCCATCGGTTCATGGAACCCAACCAGAGCTTCTCATTCGAGGCGAACGATCGATCGTTCTCCTTGGTCGATCGCCTAGCATAGGTCTGGTCGATCGATAAATCGAACGCCCTCGATGAGTTAGACTCCAAGAGGAAGCTGGAGGAAGACCATTATATTATTCATATAATTTACATTACTTGTGAAAGTTCAGGCTAAGATCGATACAACATTGCATGGACAAGCAGAGAAGGCTTACCCGACGGTTAACAAGTGTTGCGTAGGCCTATAATACTCCAGCAGTTAATGGACAACCATATAAAATGCGGCTATACGAATATGATACACAAAATACGCTGTACACAAAATTTCATGAGGTCGACCGCGCATCGATCGCCTTCTCAATTCAGCGCGATCGATTTTCAAATTGCCTGCTATTTTCAAATGAGAAGCTCTGAACCCAACCATTAACAATCCAATCACCAGCAAAGTCTAAATTATTCCGCCATAGAAGAAGATAATGCATTGCTCGTCTAAGTTATCTTTAACAAGCATTCTTCCAACGCTACCAATTCAACAACTGCGTCTTATCGCCGCTTAAAACTTCGCGACAACTCGTTTTCTGGCAGTACCAGTAACACACCTAGAGAAAATAGGAGGGCGACGCGAGTCATCTATGTTTGAAACAGTGTTGATAAACATCAACTAATTAACTACTCGCCTGGTAATAAAAATGTTTCACAAATATTTGGTTATGTCGACGTTAACGGCCCTCGGCGTCCACAAGATATCGTTAAATACTAAGACACCGTTTAAACGCTCGCTTCAAGCGCTATAAATAAGGGAACTGAATTAAGGAGGAAAGTGATGGTTGGCGTTTATCCTGATTCTACCTCGGCCAAGGGAAATAATATCTAACTCTAGGTAAAGTAATAATAGACTCTGCAGCTACACGATGTTGCTAAACAATATATATTACATAAACATTATTTTTGAACCTTTAACTCGCTGTATTTCTGTCCAATAACTTCAGCAAACGCGTTTAATCGCCCTATCACTTTCATTTGACCTTCTGGATCAAGGACGACGCTAATGGCCCGTGACCAGTTACCGGTTTGGCGTTGTTAAGTGACAGGTTTGGCATCAAGCTACCAGCTGAAATGGAGTAAATGTCGCACGCGGTTTACCTGCGAATCGTTACTATCGTTGAGGTATAATTATATGCAGGATTTCTTTTATAGCGATCATACTAAGTCTTCGATTAATTTATCGGGTGAGATCCTTTATCACCGCCATACATCAGAACGGGAGAAACGCAGATTTAGTTTCCCCTCTAAAGTTGGCACCAAGCTGGATTTACTATTACGATTGTTCTTCTAGCGCCAGCGAAATCGTTGCGATTACTTCGGGCGATTACTTCGTCATGCGGCTGGAAACGGTCACGTGGGCTGCGTGATATTTCTCGTCGCATTCGGGTTCATCTGGTCACTCGACAACAACTTCAACACGCCGCTATTCGTCGCTGCAATCCACAATCCTCGAATGACCGTGGTCAGCTGTTTGGAAAAGGCGGCGGCTGACCAGATATTCAGCAACGTCCGAGCCGTCAAGAAGCAGAGAGAGTCGGCCATCCGTGACGCCGAGAGAAGAGCCAAGCACTTCCAGAAGTCACCACAGGAGATGGAGGTCGCAGGAGCCGACGGCATGAAGCTCAGATCGAGTCGTAGCGTCACGTCATATCTTGATTTTTTTTGCCCTAAAGCCATTCCTAAATCCAGACCAAATATTCCAACATATATCCTAAAATCATTCAAGAACTTTTCTAAATCCATTCCAAATACCATTCAGGAATCAACTGAAGCTCAAATCGCTCTACGTTAGAACTCCAGCATACTACTATTATTATTGCTGTTATTTATTAGCCTAATTACTATTATTTATATTACTTGTTTATTAAGCGCCACAGTACAATGGCCGATAGTCGACAGTCTTCCATTGTTCATTATCATCTTGTGGCCGCTAAGGTCCGTTAACGTCGACCTTCCGTATACGATTGGTCTGAAAGTGATGGATACCCAACGAATAACAGATTTGCTCTATTTGTATTGTCTGAAGGAATCACTTTGAAGGTGTTTAAGACTAACATCATAATTTGATTAATTATTTGTTTAGCGACGTCTTGTGGCTGTAAAGGCGATTATTACGTCGAGCTTTAACTTAGAATCCAGTTCAATTTATTTCCATCCGTAGCTTAGTTCCTGTTTAACGAGGCTCCGTCATAAGAGAGATAATCAGAGTTACCCTCCTTCATCCGTTGTTCAGACTGACACCACCACAGAATATTGCAATTCATTCATAATTCACTCGACAACATCATCAACACAACGCTAGACGTCGCTGCAATCCACAATCCTCGAATGACCGTGGTCAGCTGTCTGGACAAGGCGGCGGCTGACCAGATGTCCAGCAACGTCCGAGCCGTCAAGAAGAAGCGAGAGTCGGCCATCCGTGACGCCGAGAGACGAGCCAAGCGCTTCCAGAAGTCACTTCAGGAGATGGAGGTCGCAGGACCCGACGGTCAAACCTCGTAATCTGGCAGTGCCAGTCTCAAGCCTGGATTAAGAAGGAGGACGCTATTGATCTTTGCTATCAAACAGTGTCGTTGAGCGGCAACTGCATGTAACTAACTAACCGCTAGAACAAGATCACTCATAGAACAGGGTAGATGTTAGCAGTCAAAGCCTTCATTATTAAGGAGGGGTCGCTATCTCGCTTATGACGCTGCGTCGTTAAACCGAAACTACCATTACAGATGTAAATATATCTGATAATAACATGAGGAAATGACTAAAAAGCATTCGACATACAGTAATTGGCTTTAAAAGCCACAAGATGTCGCTCAACATTCGACAATACAGTGTTCATCTTAGACACCTTTAAAACGTAGGCGCGCACGCTATAGATTCATCAAATTCGTAATAGGCAGCGTGTGGCATATTCGCACTTACACGTAAAAGCGTAACACTATTTTTAGCTCAACCAATCACGCTTCTGGAAAACGCCACCAATCGCAGAAGCGCTCTTATGTGTACATTCGGTAGTTTACGATTTAAGTATTAGTAACTCTGTTAAAATGAAATCATCAAAGTTATAATAATCGTGTCTGGCTTCTACTTCTTCTTCACGTTCTCTGCCCTCAGGCAGGTTCAAATGTCCAACGACGCCATTTTTCTCTATTCTCTGCTTCTCTTTTCAGTCCGCTGTATCCCTCCTCTGCCAACATCCAGTCCAGTAGCAAAATACAACACAACACAAACCTGATAAAGGCGGACAGCCTGTCTAAACAAGACTACAACATTGAGCGCTTCTGCGATTGGTGGCGTTTTCCAGAAGCGTGATTGGTTGAGCTAAAAATAGTGTTACGCTTCTACGTGGAAGTCATATTCGCTCTTTAAGTTGAGAATGAATTGATATAAGTGACTGAGCAGAACGGACAGAAACAGGTAAAGAAAGGGAGAGAGAGATAGTTCCAAAAATGGCGGAAACAAAGAAAATGGTGACTTCCAATGAAAGCAACTTCCTGGAGTGTTACCTTTGCATGTATGTATGTATGTTAGTTGCATGTATGCATGTATGTATGTATGTATGTATGTATGTATGTATGTATGTATGTATGTATGTATGTATGTATGTATGTATGTATGTATGTATGTATGTACGTACGTACGTACGTACGTACGTACGTAAGTAAGCATTATTCTTTATTAAACCGGTTGCAGAAGAGCCGCACTCCGGTGTACAAACATCATAGGATAAATACAAAAACGACAGGAGAACAGCATTCTTCCTACAAATGTTTTCCTCATAATTATCATTGTCTATGAGAGTCAAGACCCTGGCATGAGACCGTGGCGAAGGGCGTGGGTAGTTGATTTCCTTGGCGGGAGCAACTTATGTAAAACATGCCCCGGATTGTTTAGAACAGCTGTGAAGAGACCAGTATTAACGTTGCGACAGAGCTAGTCAAAGGTTGGGTAGTCAACGGGGAGGTACCCCACCGGATCATCCTACTTATGATGGATTGGAGCCTGTTTTTATCTTGCTGACGAGCAAAACCCCACTATGCTGGGTTAGCATACAACAGCCATATCAGCAAGGTTTGGACCCTTAGAACCGTTTGAAGGACGTAAAGTCTGTAGTGATTATGGATCCATAGTTGAACGACATCTTATGGCAACATAGGTCGTTAACGTCGACATAAATTATTTTTAACACTTCTCACCCTTCGTATGGCATAGTACAGCTAAATGTAGAACTGCTCTTCTGCTTTTACGTAACGAAATGACCATTACATGCGATCACTTGAAATCGAGCGAAGCAAATACTGAAGTAAACGCTGGAACCCTGAGCGAAGTTGACTCCTGAAAAGTTAGGCTGCTTTTTCTTATATGACGAAAATACACTCTAAAAAGGTGTGAATTATTTATGAACAGCTACACCGTTGCGATTGATATAGCGATAAATCGCAGTCGCCAAATTTATATCCTCGTATATAGATATATTATATCCTACTAGAATTCAAGTTAATGGTCGACGTAATTCGCTTTGGCAGATAATACAGTGCTCATCTTGGACACCTTGAACATGCATTCATCAAACTCTATAAATAGAGCGAATACGCTTAAGAGCCAGAGAGAAAAAAGAGCTGTAATATGCCAAAAACTAATCTTTGTCGGCGGCAACGGCCTATGATGTCATAAGCTGCCGTTAAACTGAGGATCCCAAAAAAAAGAGCCAGAGAAGGCCAAAATGACTTAAAAATCTTTAAAGTCATTTTTAAAAAAAATAGAAAAAAGGAAAGGAAAAAAACCCAGAGAATTATAATAAAAGAGCCAATGGGCCAAACACAAATTACATACAAAAGAAAATGTAAAGACGTCAACGATCATTGTTATCATAAGACGTCGTTAAACTCAGGAAAAGAAGAAATAATTTCCATTGGATCCCAATTATACCTTGCTCATGTAGTAAGTATGAAGTAAAGTAAGTAAGTAAGTAGGCTATATTCTTTATTCAACCAATTGCATATCCGCACTTTGGTGTACATACATTTATACAGAGTATAACATTCTTATTATAAACGATCTGCGTGAAAGATTTTCAGCTTGTGGAATAAAACGGTCATGTAATCTCGGGCGCAGGGTGTAGGGGAGCGGCTTTTTTCAATGGCCTTTCGCGGCCACAAGCAGTTACTTAACATTAATGATAGACACTGTTAAAGTGCTTCATTCAGACTGTAAATTCTTAAACTCCACCACTGCTTGTATTATGGCAGTGCCAGTTCCTAGCCTTGAGAAAGGAGGGGCGACGCTAATTTTCTTTGTTAAAACACCGATTGGTTAAACAGCAACCAACCAACTATAAATTCTGAAAACGTGTTTAATCGTCAGAACACAATTCAACTTGTATCATAAGGTCGACGTTAATGGCCCTTTCATCGCCACAAGATGCTGTTTAAAATCGGCATCGAATGGTACAAACCTAGGAGGAGGAGGGCGACGTTAAACACCCTTATTACGACACACCGTCATTAATCAGAAACTACGAAATGTATTTGCGTCTTAGCAACCTTTAAAACGCTGCATTCAGACGCTATAAATTTAGCCAATACGGTTTATCGCCAGTCTTTTAAAACTTAGAGCTGTAACATGCCAAAAATAATCTTTGTCGGCGGCTACGGCCTATGTTGTCATAAGCTGCCGTTAAACTATGGATCCATCCATTTTCGCCAGTCCTAAACCAGGATCAAAGAGAAGGGCGACGTTGGACACCTTTATTTTGATGGATCATCGTTAAATAGAAACTATGAAATGTTTTACCTCTTAGCAACCTTTTAAACGTTGCCTTCAGAAGCTATAAATTTAGCCAATGCGTTACAAGCTTATCGATAGATCATGATCTCAACGCTCATAGGGTTAGGATGACGTTAACGGCCCGTGGCGGCCATAAGCTGTTGTTAAACAACGGGAAAATTCTAACCTAAAACCTCCTACAATATTCCCAGCCCAAATATCTCCACGAACTCTTCACCATCCTGCAAACCCGCTCTACCCGATCATCCTCCGTTCTAACTCTTTCTCGACCCTCGGTCACTACTCATCTCAATTTCTCCAACCGAGCAATGTCCAACAGTGCACCAAGTCTCTGGAACGATCTACCTAATGACTTCTGCACTTTTTAGGTTCCTCCACCATCATCGCCAATCACCCACCATCATCTGCCTCAGGCTCCTCCATCAATCACCCCCGAGGCTTTACACTCAAAACTAAAGTCTCTCCTTTTCAAGAACTCTGACCCCGACTCACCTGATCCTGTACCTTCCCATCCTCGACCTAAACGACACCCACCCATAACACTCGCTGTACCCCTCTGAACCTCTGGAAAACGGACTCGGACCTCCCTCGGACTAATCTTTTGGACAACTCCTCTGACTAAAGGCAGCGGCGCGTGAATAAGCTGGTTCCCTGCGTTTGTCTTTCGAGTGGCGCTTTAGAAGTTTGTAAATTGCGATTACGATTATGATCGAGTGTTATCAGTCCTAAACCTGGATTAAAGAGAAGGGCGACTCATAATCCTTATTTTGACACAGCATCGTTCAACAGAAACTACGATATGTCTTTACTATTATCGACTTCCATTTCCTTTTAAGCCACCATCGATTGAGGTCTTGTGCATTGTGATATCCGCTCTATAGAAGTCATTACATTAGAAGGATACCGGTGCAGAAGTCATTAAGTCTTTAAGTTTTTGTTTATTTCTTGACTGGGTACCGAACTTTTCATCCCGTAAGCAAGCATGACTTCATACTAGTGGTAAACAAATTAATAACTCGACTTGGGTAAGGATTATGAATATTATTAGATTAAAATATTGTTTAAAGCCGGTATCTAATGCACAAAGCATCGACCGATGGCGCACCAGAACCCAATCCATAATCAGATAAATTTCTAGAAGATCAGTCCAATAAGACAGAGAGGTAGGCCTACCAGGTAGTCTATGATGTAGCCTCTGGTGCAGTCTATAAGCAATTTGAAAGAGGTAAGTCTAAGCAGAACGGACAGATACAGGGAGAGAGAGAGTTCCACAATTCAGTTGAAGGGGAGAAACTGGCAGCCCTCATTGAAAGCAAAGTCTTGGAGTGATACCTTTGCATCGGCGTATGTATTGTATTGGGTGTATGTTTCTTTCTATTGTATTTATTTATATAGCGCCGTTCACTGCAGTGGCCATTCAGTAGCGCTCATAGTGCGAGAACTCCTAGAGTAGAAAAAGGTCTTGAGGAGGAAAAGGATGTGGAAAGATACTCAGAAAAATAGTAACACGTATAGAGCAGGGAAAGGCATTCAATAGGGTGGGTCTAGATTTAGTTTGGACCACAATGTACGTATGAAGACAACGTAAAACGCCTTAAGTACCTTACAAAGACACTTTATCAATTCACATTTTTCATCTTTGCGTCACCGTTGGGTAACCTTAATCAATTTTCCCTTCTTACCTTTGTGTTACCTTTGTCCGTTTACCCTTGTTACATTTGCTATCTTTGCATACTAAGAGTTCCGATAAGGAACGCACCTGGTGGCCTGCTTTGACGCTCTCTTGCATCGATGCTGGGCCGGAACTGTCGTCCAGTTTTCTGCAAGAGTGACCATGGCATCGACCATACCATACCTTACATTGAGACATTGTCTAAAATTGACTCACCCTTTATAATAATAATAATAATAATATCTTTTCTTTAATAAGCGCCTGACAAACGCACTGCGCTGTACATTTACCTGTTATGCAATTGAACAATCTTAACTACTAATTGGCGTCATTGGAAGTTGAAACCTGCCAAAGGGCAGAGAACTTAAAGAAGAAGAACTACTAACAGAACAGACAGCCTGCAATACAACGGCGCTAATAGCAGCCTACAAAGCATATCCACCCAACGGGGGCTCGAACTCGGTACCTCTCGGTCTCTGTGCCAGATGTTATCCAATGCGCTATCGGGCCCTACTTAGCGTTCTTCGCCTTTCTTTAACTTAATTGCCTTTATTTACATATGTTTACCTTGCTTTTACTTATCTTTTTACTTTAGCTTACCTTGCTTTTACTGACCTCAGTGCCCGACATTACCTTAGTAAAATTACCTTGCTTCACAAGAACGCCTCTGAACTTACCTTAATTTGACTTGTCTTGCCTTCTTCCCATGCCTAACCTGACCTCGTTTTACAATGACAAATAAGGTCAGGTCAGGTAAGGAAAGAGAGGTAAATGTTCGCGTTTTTCTATAGCGACAGTCTATGACCTCGACCCTGTTCATTTTGCAATGAATTGATCGGGTGAGATCCTTAACCACCTCTCGCCCGTTTGAATGGACGCCACGCCATTTAAGGTCCCCGTGCAAGGACCGTGGTAGTCCGAGATTTAAATCTCTGAAAATAAGCCGGCATCGGGAAGCGAACCGCGATCCGCATGTTCTCTTTCTCAGAGGCGCATGAGACGAGCAGCCAACGCTCTTACCAATGTAGCTAACTAGAGGGTAATGCATTCTCGACTTCACCCTGTGAAGCCGTGCATGTGCACGGCTTCACAGGGCATCAATCGAAAGTCCAAGCCACAAATATTAATCTCAGGCAATGATTGGTATTCACATCTGAATAACTTCTACAACGTCTATTGTCGATGGTTCATTTCCTAGAAGGAGCTAATTCTGAATCAAGTTGACAGTAATCTAATCTAATCTGAATAACTTCTATAATAGCGCCGTTGTCATATTGAACAAGGCATCACCCAACGTAAGGTATCACTTCATTATCTGGAGTTTTTTTTTTTATTCCATAGTTTAACGTCATCATATGACATCAAACGCCGTTGACGACAATTCAAAATTATGTACAATACAGTTGAAACAAAATTGATAGAGTTAGAGGCATCTAAACAGTACTTTACAATGTCACTAATCTGGAGATTAAGGTATATACATACGATCACTTTATTATCTGGAGATTGGTGGTGGTTTTTCTGTTTAACGACTAGCTGTGTGGTTACAAAGACCATTAGCGTCGCCCTCCTCCTTTATCCAGGCTTGGGACTGGCACTGTCAGAAAGCAAACAGTGGCGGAGTTTAATAGATATATTATATCCTACTAGAATTCAAGTTAATGGTCGACGTAATTCGCCTTGGCAGATAATACAGTGCTCGTCTTGGACACCTTGAACATGCATTCTTCAAACTCTATAAATAGAGCGAATACGCTTAAGAGCAATCTCCAGAAAAAACAGCTGTAAAAAACTAATCTTTGTCGGCGGCAACGGCCTATGAATTCATTTCACTGCACTAAATGAGGATCCCAAAAATTGTCGCCAGAGAAGCCTTTGATGTCATAAACGACGTTAAACCATGTTCTAAATAAGACAATGACTGTTTTCCCAAAAGTCCCAAGCCTGAAATAAAGGAGGAGATTTTATAATAAAATGGTCATTGGGCCAAACACAACAGCTAGTACGATAGAAAATGGAAACACGTCAACGATCATTCTTATTTTAAGACGTCGAGTATCCTGACATTAAAATCTGAAATATAATTATGTTGCTAAACAATTATACCTTGTTATATTAGTGACATTCTAAAGTACTGTAAATATGCCTAGTAGAATAGTCAATTATTGCTTGTTTTCAACTGTATTGTACATATCCGCACTTTGGTCAACATACATTTATACAGGGCTACCAAGCTTTTTTATAACACGATCTACCGTGGGGATTGGTTCAGCTTGTGGAATAAAACGGTCATGTAATCTCGGGCGCAGGGTGTATAGCAATGGCTTTCAGCAATGGCCTTTCTGCACAGCCACAAGCAGTTACTTAACATTAATGATAGACACTGTTAAAGTGCTTCACTTCAGACAACGGAATTCTTTAACTCCACCACTGCTTGTATTATGGCAGTGCCAGTTCCTAGCCTTGAGAAAAAGGGGCAACGCTAGATTTTCTTTGTTAAAACACCGATTATGTTAAACAGATACACCAACCATCCCTATAAATTCTGAAAACGTGTTTAATCGTACAGAACACATATTCAACTTATATCATATCGGTCGACGTTAATGGCTGTATTCATCGCCATTTTCATGCAGATTACGCATATTATTATTTATTTGGATCACTTCTAGGATTGAGGAAGACAAAGATGTAGGTACCCTTATTATGACAGCCCTTCATTCCCTCAGAAAGAACGAAATCTTTTTTCGTCTTCCAGGAAGACAAATGAATACGCTGCATTCAGACGCTAAAAATTTAGCCAAGTCCTTCCATCGCCAGCCTTTTAAAACGCATAGCTGTAACATGCGTATTATTATTTTTTTCGGCACTTCCGGTTGTCTGTTGTCAACTCAGCTGACCATAGACTATGTAGCCATCCACATTCGCCAGTCCTAAACCAGGATCAAATAGATTTGTGTCTCGTTGGACACCTTTATTTTGACGGATCATCGATATAGTCGAAAATCTAGAAATGTTTTACCTCTTACCCAACCTGGTTAAACGGTGCCTTCAGAAGGTATAACTTTTGCCAATGCGGTGTGAGCTTATCGATAGATCATGATCTCAACGCTCAAACGTGTGTAGGATGACGTTAACGGCCCGTAAAGGTCATAATTTTTATTAAATACGGAAAAAGTTTGAGATAAAAAAACCTACAATATTCCCAGCCCAACCATCTCCCGAACTCTTCACCCGAGGGTTAATGCTCTACCCGATGATCCTCCGTTCTAACTCTTGGAAAAAAATAAAATAATTACTCATCCACTGATTGTACTCTGTCAGTGCCATGTCCCAAGCCTGGATAAAGAAGGAGGAACGATCTACCTAATGATCTTCTGTAATCACACAGTGTCGTCCACCAACATCGCCAAACTACTACCATAATCTGAAATAATAGCTCCTCCATCAATCACCCAAAATAATTTACTGTCAACGGAAACAGCCTATCCTTGTCAATAACTCTGACCGTTAAACTCCGGATCCTGTACCTTCCCATCCTCGACCTAAACGACACCCACCCATAACACTCGCTGTACCCCTCTGAACCTCTGGAAAACGGACTCGGACCTCCCTCGGACTAATCTTTTGGACAACTCCTCTGACTAAAGGCAGCGGCGCGTGAATAAGCTGGTTCCCTGCGTTTGTCTTTCGAGTGGCGCTTTAGAAGTTTGTAAATTGCGATTACGATTATGATCGAGTGTTATCAGTCCTAAACCTGGATTAAAGAGAAGGGCGACTCATAATCCTTATTTTGACACAGCATCGTTCAACAGAAACTACGATATGTCTTTACTATTATCGACTTCCATTTCCTTTTAAGCCACCATCGATTGAGGTCTTGTGCATTGTGATATCCGCTCTATAGAAGTCATTACATTAGAAGGATACCGGTGCAGAAGTCATTAAGTCTTTAAGTTTTTGTTTATTTCTTGACTGGGTACCGAACTTTTCATCCCGTAAGCAAGCATGACTTCATACTAGTGGTAAACAAATTAATAACTCGACTTGGGTAAGGATTATGAATATTATTAGATTAAAATATTGTTTAAAGCCGGTATCTAATGCACAAAGCATCGACCGATGGCGCACCAGAACCCAATCCATAATCAGATAAATTTCTAGAAGATCAGTCCAATAAGACAGAGAGGTAGGCCTACCAGGTAGTCTATGATGTAGCCTCTGGTGCAGTCTATAAGCAATTTGAAAGAGGTAAGTCTAAGCAGAACGGACAGATACAGGGAGAGAGAGAGTTCCACAATTCAGTTGAAGGGGAGAAACTGGCAGCCCTCATTGAAAGCAAAGTCTTGGAGTGATACCTTTGCATCGGCGTATGTATTGTATTGGGTGTATGTTTCTTTCTATTGTATTTATTTATATAGCGCCGTTCACTGCAGTGGCCATTCAGTAGCGCTCATAGTGCGAGAACTCCTAGAGTAGAAAAAGGTCTTGAGGAGGAAAAGGATGTGGAAAGATACTCAGAAAAATAGTAACACGTATAGAGCAGGGAAAGGCATTCAATAGGGTGGGTCTAGATTTAGTTTGGACCACAATGTACGTATGAAGACAACGTAAAACGCCTTAAGTACCTTACAAAGACACTTTATCAATTCACATTTTTCATCTTTGCGTCACCGTTGGGTAACCTTAATCAATTTTCCCTTCTTACCTTTGTGTTACCTTTGTCCGTTTACCCTTGTTACATTTGCTATCTTTGCATACTAAGAGTTCCGATAAGGAACGCACCTGGTGGCCTGCTTTGACGCTCTCTTGCATCGATGCTGGGCCGGAACTGTCGTCCAGTTTTCTGCAAGAGTGACCATGGCATCGACCATACCATACCTTACATTGAGACATTGTCTAAAATTGACTCACCCTTTATAATAATAATAATAATATCTTTTCTTTAATAAGCGCCTGACAAACGCACTGCGCTGTACATTTACCTGTTATGCAATTGAACAATCTTAACTACTAATTGGCGTCATTGGAAGTTTGAACCTGCCAAAGGGCAGAGAACTTAAAGAAGAAGAACTACTAACAGAACAGACAGCCTGCAATACAACGGCGCTAATAGCAGCCTACAAAGCATATCCGCCCAACGGGGGCTCGAACTCGGTACCTCTCGGTCTCTGTGCCAGATGTTATCCAATGCGCTATCGGGCCCTACTTAGCGTTCTTCACCTTTCTTTAACTTAATTGCCTTTATTTACATTTGTTTACCTTGCTTTTACTTATCTTTTTACTTTAGCTTACCTTGCTTTTACTGACCTCAGTGCCCGACATTACCTTAGTAAAATTACCTTGCTTCACAAGAACGCCTCTGAACTTACCTTAATTTGACTTGTCTTGCCTTCTTCCCATGCCTAACCTGACCTCGTTTTACAATGACAAATAAGGTCAGGTCAGGTAAGGAAAGAGAGGTAAATGTTCGCGTTTTTCTATAGCGACAGTCTATGACCTCGACCCTGTTCATTTTGCAATGAATTGATCGGGTGAGATCCTTAACCACCTCTCGCCCGTTTGAATGGACGCCACGCCATTTAAGGTCCCCGTGCAAGGACCGTGGTAGTCCGAGATTTAAATCTCTGAAAATAAGCCGGCATCGGGAAGCGAACCGCGATCCGCATGTTCTCTTTCTCAGAGGCGCATGAGACGAGCAGCCAACGCTCTTACCAATGTAGCTAACTAGAGGGTAATGCATTCTCGACTTCACCCTGTGAAGCCGTGCATGTGCACGGCTTCACAGGGCATCAATCGAAAGTCCAAGCCACAAATATTAATCTCAGGCAATGATTGGTATTCACATCTGAATAACTTCTACAACGTCTATTGTCGATGGTTCATTTCCTAGAAGGAGCTAATTCTGAATCAAGTTGACAGTAATCTAATCTAATCTGAATAACTTCTATAATAGCGCCGTTGTCATATTGAACAAGGCATCACCCAACGTAAGGTATCACTTCATTATCTGGAGTTTTTTTTTTTATTCCATAGTTTAACGTCATCATATGACATCAAACGCCGTTGACGACAATTCAAAAATTATGTACAATACAGTTGAAACAAAATTGATAGAGTTAGATTATTATTATTAATCCAATATTTAACCTTTAAGTTTTTGATGTATTTCAGTTCATTTTATTGTAATGTTCTCATAAGTTTTCTTTCTCTTTTATCGTCTTTGATTCCGTTTCTGATAGGATGTTGACGTATTTAAAGTTTCTGACGGATTAAGTTCATTTTCGTATACTGTCTATCATCAGTTTGCTTTCTCTCTTCTTGGCTTGGATTCCATTTCTGGTAGGATGCTGTGATTTGACAGGTGATTGTTGTCGATCTCTTATTCATATAAATCATTATATACTGTTTTCTCGTCAATCTTATTAACAATATTTTAGAGAATATCACATTGATCTATCTAAATTACCATCAAACTATCAATATTACATTTACAGGAGATGCTCAATATTCATTATCCATCAGTCATAGTACATACAGATTCAATTAACAATTTCAACATGACAATCAAAGTATCAATATTATTCAATATTGGTTTTATGTATTACAAAATTAGTTCTAAAATGAATCGTATTCATCAACAAACACAAACCAATTTTAAGCAATAACTAAGGATCAAGAATATTAGAAATATTATTAAGCATCAGTTTTATCCAATACGAAAAGAAGAAAAAAATCACATTATAAATCCATACATTTAACATTATGAACAAACCAATTAACATGTTATAAACAAGGAACATTATTATAAAAAGAAGTTATGATATTTTTTACTCAAGTAACCGTTATGCAACTGTATTTAACCATTATTTATTGCCGTTACCTAGATTATGTACTTACTTACAACACCTATAGATAGTATTTTCAGATATAATTACTCTATTTATTTATAATCTCTACATGATTTTCCCATTAGTAATTTTCATGAGTATATTATATACTTCGAGACACATATCTGGAATAGACAATACACTTTTAACAGTGCATTCCACTTTTTTCAACGCACATTTTTCAAATATTAATTTTGAAATGTCATGTTTTTTACAAGCAATTAATATATGATCAATGGTTTCAGGCACCTGGCATTCAGAACATAAATCCGTTGTGCTTTTACCTATATGTTTCAACCACGTATTAGTTAAGATATGTCCCATTCTAAGTCTGGTAATTTGAACTTCACGTTTCCTTAGAGAGTCTATGAATTTTACATTTGTGGATACCAAAGGCTGAATAGATTTATAAAATCTTCCTTTTGATTCAAGACTATATTCAATTTGCCATTTATTAGTTACATAACTCCTTATTAAAGAATAGATTTCCTTTAATTCCAAATAAGTTGTTGAATTAATCTCAGATATTTCCAGCCCCTTCTTTGCCAACGTGTCTGCCATTTCATTTCCAGATAAACCGACATGACTCGGGATCCATGCTACGAGAACAGTACTATGTTTTAGTTTATTAATATTATCTATAAATTCAAGAAATAGATTAGGCCGTGAACAAGACCTAATCTCTTTTATTGATGTTGCTACACTCAATGAATCAGTAAATATTATATATTTATTTGCGTTTTCATTTTCATTTTCAATAATCCATTTTATTGCTTCAATTATTGCTGTTAATTCAGCTGAATAAATCGAGGAGTCATTTGCTATTCTATAAATATTATGGGTCCGCATAGAAGGTATATAGAAAGCTGCTGAAACTATATTTTCAAGTTTAGATCCATCTGTATATATGGATGTATAATCAAGATATTTATTAATTAATTCTAATGACAAAGATGACATAATATCAGGGGAGTCTGTCTTTTTGTTGATATACTTTTTTAAGGACAAATCGACTTTAATGATTTTATTAAGCCACGGAGCTGTTGACTGATAAAATGGTGATTCAAATGGTTGAGTAATTAAGGAGAAAAAGTGTTCAGTTCTTTTAAAAATGGAATTTTGTTTAGCAGAAGATGCACGACAGTAATTTGACCAGTGATCTCGCATTGCTTCAGCTGCTGGGTGATCTTTTGAACTGATGATCTTAGATCCAACCTTGAGCGAGTTGTTCAAGCGACGTAGGTGAAGTGGTAATTCACCACACTCATTTTGAAGGGCCACGATCGGGGTGCCTTTAGCTGATCCACACGCTAATCTCAAAGCCTCAGACTGAATATTTTGTAATTTTTTCAACTGGTTAGAGCTAGCTGTGCTATATGCCACATCTCCATAATCAAGAACTGATCTAATAATTGCTTTATAAATGGATAAAAGGGCTCTCTTGGATGCTCCCCATCCATATCCAGATACAGCTCTCATTATGTTCATTCGTTTTTTACATTTAGTAACAATATAATCGATATGGGGATTCCATTTTAATTTAGAATCAAAGATAACTCCCAAGAATTTGGCAGTCTTTTCTATTTTAATTTCTTTTTTATTAAGAGTAATCCGTAATTTGGGTAATTTCCTCTTTCTTGTAAATACTACTCCAGTTGTTTTAGTTAAAGATATTTTAAATCCGTTTTTATCACACCAGTCATTAATTTTATTAATAGCTTTTTGGATTTTATCCTGAAGTAATTTTATGTTTCGACTAGCATAAAAATTGCACTATCATCAGCAAATAATGATAAATAACTGATAGAGTTAGAGGCATCTAAACAGTACTTTACAATGTCACTAATCTGGAGATTAAGGTATATACATACGATCAATTCATAAATAATACATGCAATTTGGTATCTGATGCAAATTCAACAATTACTGATCACCAATCCACATTTACTTCTTAATCTATTTATTTCAATAACATTTATTTTACAAATACACGAAAGTTTAACATAACGATGTCAGAAATAATTCAACAGTGAATATGATTATTATATGGAAGTATTTAATAATTTCTACAATATTATCATAATATATGCAAATAGTTCACAGTAGATTCAACAAGAGTCTACAAACGACATAACTATAGACCAAAGTTCACAAGAAACATCATATCATATCGATCTGATGATCTGGAGATTAAACGCATTTCTTGAAGTTATAGCGACTGATGAGAGCGTTCTGAAGGTGTTTAAGAGGAGAATTTTTTCACTGTCAAGGAGAGATGAATGTTTATCTGATGATTGAACGCAGTTGCTTTATTTTTTTTTTTTTCTCCAAGGTTTAACGTCGTCATATGACATCAAAGGCCGTTGACGACAATTTAAAACATATACAGTGCAGTGAAATGAATTCATAGCGTCGAAAAGACACCATTTAAGACTGTCCAAACATAACCTTAAAATGTCATTAGTGTTCATTGTTTAACGACATTAAAAAATACAATTCATACTGAGAATATATAGCAGTATTGGTTCATAAATATACAGTTTGATACATGCAATTTGGTATCTGATGCAAATTCAACAATATTTAGTAGCAATTGTCGTATACAAGAAAGGTTTCTTAAAATTAATTCTTGATCACCATTACTAATGCACATTTACTTCTTAATCTATTTATTTCAATAACATTTATTTTACAAATTTAGAAGACACGAAAGTTTAACATGAAGTTCACTTTTGGATTTTTAAGAAGTCATCAATCAGTAAAGTCAAGCATTTTTAAAGAAATATATTCAACAGTGAATATGACAATTCTTTATCATTTATTATGCTCCCGACGAGCTTCTGAGTGGTTCGAAACGAAGGTTTAGTCAAGTTTCGCGAGGCGTGTTGACAATATAATAAACTTCACCCGAAATTCTCAATTTATTACATTCAATGTTCTTAATACAGCTTGATTGATATTTGTCACACATGCAAGTAAGACATGAAAGTTTGTAATTTTTGGTACATTGTATGGAAGTATTTAATAATTTCAATCACACAATATTATCATAATATATGCAAATAGTTAGAACAGGACTACTCAATAGGATATTAATGGATGTGCGCAGTGACAATCCATTGTATAACGAAATCCGACGGTTTTCACGACCGGTAACGTTGATCTGGTCTTACCAGATTAGTGTATGGATGCATGTGTTGTAAACGTTTCCTCGAGACTTATACAGCGCCCGAGGAAGTAAAGTAGAGGGAACGAACTTAGTCACAGGCACTCAGTCAAAACAGAGTCAATAGGCAATTAAGGTGATCAGGCACCGTCACACTCAATTGGACACGCGACAAGCGTTTAGTAAGTAAACATCAGCTCATGTTGTATTAGTTCTTAGCTCTATCTTTTGGCCTCTGTGGGGTCGTTGAGAAGTATCTTGTGTTACGAGAGCAATGGGAAGGATCTAGCGATTAAATTAACAGAATTTAATTAATTTAATTAATAAATTGACATTGACAGTTAAACGACATCTAACGGCATAAAAGGTCTTTGCCGTCGAAATTAGTTACTTTTATAAAGTTTCAGTTGTTTTTACGTGACAAACCTTCAATACAACAATTAAATGCTTTTGACCTATATATAGCATCGTATGTACGCGTTTTAAAGGTGTTGACGAGGCAACAACATTATCCTTATGCTTAGCTACATCTTTTAACGCCGTTGACGTCAAATTTACCTGAGCAGAATAAACGCGATCTCAGGATTGATACAGCACCCGATGGCAGAGTGGTGAGAACGTTGCTATTCACAGGAGCTCAGTGTGACATTCTAGAGAATAAACGCTTGTGCTAATTTTATAAGATAGGAGGAATTCATGTTAAAGGTGTCTAGGTAGTTAGGCATTTATGTTTAACGACACTGTGTAGTAACACAGACTATTAACTATTGTTAAGCAGCTACTAATTAACTAAACATCCGTTTATTAAAACGTTTCACACATTATGGTTATGTCGACGTTAACGGCCCTCGGCGTTCGCGAGATGTCGCTAAACAATTAATGACACAGTGATCATAGAAGACACCTTTAAAATGCTTCCTGCAGACGCTATAAATAAGGCAAGTGCGCCCATTCGACAGATGGATGGTTTGATCTCAAACAGGCTAAGGTCAACGTTACAGGCCCTTGGCGGCCACAAGACGTATCTACACAACGGAAAAACTGCCTACTATAATAATGGGTAGTGACAGTCTGAAGGCCGGAGTAAGGACAGCGACGATAATCATCGTCGTGATGACACAGCGTCGATAAACTGAACCTACCGACTTATAAGTTTCGTTTCGAACCACCACCTGTGCTCGTCGGGACTTCTCGATTGCCGCGCCACGGATCTGGAACGCTCTTCCGCCGTCTGTGCGTGCTGCACGCGGCTATATAGTTTCTATAAACTCTGAAAGACGCATTTTTTCAGCTGTTTGATGGCCACGTGTTGAGCGCTTCTGAGAGACTCTCAAGTGGCGCTTTATAAATGTTTTGTTACATTACATTACATTATAAGAAGGGTTTGAAACTGTGCAAAGGTATCGAATGGTTTTTAATTGGATCTGGACTATTTAGATTTGATCTAGGAATGGTTTTAGGAATAAGATAGTGATGCGCTTTTTAATTTAACAACAGTTAATTTTTATAAGGGAATCCACGGTTTATTTAAATCAAGTCAATTTCTTTTCGCGTCCCATCCTTATAAAGCATGGGTTAATGCCGTTTTAAAGGTGTCTAAGACGAGCTCTATATCCAATGGATACCAGTTTCCCAGAAACGAAACATTAACATGATTTTTTAGTCTGTCAACCAGCGTTGGCACATATTACCTGGATCTGCATGTGCACTTATGTACATGTAATCTGGCAATAAAACGATCCATGGTTCCAGGTGGCGTGAGGAGGTGACAGTCTGAAGCCTCTATAACTTAATGTATGTAAATGGAATGTAACAAGACATTTATAACGCGCCACTTAAGAGTCTTTCAGAGGAGCGAAACATGTGGCCACCAAACAGCTTAAAAGTGTGTCTTTAAGAGTCTAGAGAATACCATTATAGCATTAGTGGAACGAACAGAGGGCGGAAGAGCATTCCAGGTCCTCGGTGCCGCAATCGAGAAGTCCCGGCGAAAGCAGGGTACAATCAAGTCACTTTGCGAGGCAAACCGGAGCGCCCGCCGACCAGTTTGTAAACGTTGCTAAACTTCTATATGCCTCCCCATCCTGGTGGTATATCACCGTGGCTTCCGATAAAGAACGCTTGGTAAAACTCCTAAAAAAGAGCTAAATGCCTAGGTTACCTAGAGCAATCGTTTCCAACAGTCTCTGAACTTGCCAATATAGCCGATGCAAAACTCCTTTTCTCCATATTGCACAACCCCAGCATGTACTTCACCAACTCCTACCTCCACTCCGACCCCTCTCCTTTCACCAATTAAGACCTAGAGCACAGAACCATACTCTCCCACCCAAGGACAACTCTCAATTTATTCCCAGATCATTATATAAAAATATTTGCTAGTTTATTCTAAAACTTTCTAATGAACTTTAATTATTAATTATCACTCATGTTAGCATTTCTGCGTTTTTGTCAGATTGTTTTTCTCAATAAACGAATATATATATAATTGGAAAGCAGAGTTTGGCAATGCCAGTGGTAGATAAAAGAGGTCGACGCTGATATTCTCTCCTATGACGCAACGTCGTTAAACATAAACTACAGCTACGGATGGAAATATATCTAATTAGAATATTAAGCTACAAGCCTGTATTTGCACATGTATATAACAAATTTTGTGTATGTAAGTATGTATGTATATCCATTGTCTTCTGGTAAGAAATCTTCTGTTAAGGAATTTATCCGCCACTTATGCGTCGATTCTTTAGAACCTCGCAATGGCAATGACCCTCTCTAATCTGCATAGATCTTTCAATAGATAAAGTCGACTTGAACGGCTCAGGAGGTCGTTAGATGGCGCTAAACCATTGAAAATGTAATGCTCTCTTTAGACACCGTTAATACTCCTTTGATTGACCCTATAAATACGTCAGTTGCGTTGCGTCGATATTATGATATCCTTCTACACTAGATCTCTTTCGTTTGAAGTAGGTTAAATGCGAAGTCAGATCGACGTCAACGGTCATGGAATCCACAATAATTATATAAACAATGGTTGCAATTCCCATAAGCAAAATGGTTGGGTGCTGCAGGATTTCATGTGGTAGGCCTATTAACATCCGTTCAAAGCATGGTAGCTCAGCTTTAGATTCCTGGTAAGTATATAGTGGCGCTTAATAAATACCACAACTATTACTATTTACTACTACTACACCTGCTACTGCTGTGGGACACATTGGCCGATTGGTTAGAGCACTCGACTAGCAACGCGGAGAACATGGGTTCAAGCCTCCTCCTCTGAGACGGTTACTGTGAGGGAATCTCACTAACTTTTGCTCAGCGCCATCGATTGGCTCCGAATAATTGCACCACTTTGTAAGTTTATAGTATTGTATGATTACATATTATAGTATGATTATAATTCCATATTATATTATGATAATAATTCACGCGCCAATCCCAAATTGTCGCTATGTCCTCACTACTTGCTGGCCTTCCCCTTTGTGTTTTGGGGCGACTAGATTGAGTTCTACGCTCGGCTGCTCGGCTTATTGGACGGCTTCCTAAGTACTCTCCTGTCTCTGCATACATGCGTGATGTGTTGCATTGGCTGCCTGTGTCTCAGCGGATCTCATATCGCATTGCTGCTCTGGTTTCTCGTTGTGTTCTTGGCTGCGCTCCATCTTACTTGCGTGATCTTTGCCGCCCAGTGTCTGATGTTCCAGCGCGTCGGGTGCTTCGCTCTGCGACGAGGGTGAGTTCCTTGTTCCACGGACTCGCTTGGCTATTAGGCAGCGCCGTGCTTTCTCGGTTGTTGGCCCTTCCATTTGGAATGACCTACCACTTAAGCTCCGTTTTTACTTGTAAGCCATCTGACAGGGTTCTACAAGTCCCTCAAGTCTTTTTTTCTTTAGTCGTGGCTGGGCCGGGAGCGCTCCTGAGTAGTTTCTTGAAGGGGCGCTATATAAATGCTCTGAATGAATGAATGAATGAATAATACAGTGCTCGTCTTATACACCTTTGACACGTATTCATCGGATGTTATAAATAGAGCAACTGCGTTTAGCCGGCATTGCTTCTCTGTTCGACCAGCTCATGATAGAGTCATGTTGATGTCAACTGCCCTTGACGGCCACAAAATGTCAGTTGGTTAGAGCACTCGACTAGCACAGCGGAGAGCATGGGTTTGAGTCTTCCCCCGAGACGGGATCTTCACTCAGGACTGCTCAGCGCCATCGATTGGCTCCGAATAATTGCACACTTGGTATAGTATGATTACATATTTTTATTATGATTATAATTCTATATTATATAATGATCATAATTCCATATTATATTATGATTATAATTCCATATTATAATATGAATAAAATTATATATTATATTATGATTATAATTCCATATTATATAGGCTTCAGACTGGAACCACTCGAGTATAGGGCAATGGCCGAGATTTTCCTTCATGTATGCGTAGTTTAACGACAGCTTAAATGATTAATGTCGCCCTCCTCAGTTATAAGGGTTTCGGACTGGCACCACCAGATATTAGACAGTTCTCGTTTCTCTTGATTATCACCATTTTGTGACCGCCAATTGTTTAGCGATATCTCATGACTTAAACAGTCGATGACGTCAATCTCTATTCAATCATTTCCTTATGTTATTATTAGACATAATTATTTTCATCCGTATTTGTAGTTTCGGTTTAAGAGATATAAGAGATATAAGAGCCTCTAATAGTCTATCATGGTTCAAAAGTGTGTTACGAGCATACACTGGTGCATGTATCATTGTCTGTAGTTAAGTTCGTATATATATTATTGTATAATCTACTACCTAATTACTACCAATATAAAAGTTGGTGTTTCCATATTTCTTGCTCATTTAAAGCTTCTGTCATCGATAACTTTCTTGATTGCGCTAAATAGGCCCCCTTCCAGCGGAACTTGACCCTTTGCTGTGCCTGTTGCTTCCAACTCACCTCAATTTACCTAATTTATTGACACTTATTCATACTTGATGACTTACTAGTTTACATATTTTAATTTCTCACATTTTCTATTTCACCACATGAACCATCTGTCATGATATACTCGCCATTATATCGTTATTTGCTTGATGTTTGGAACAATAAAAACTGATTTGAATTGACTAAAATTGCGTCTCCCGCATTATCCTGGCTTCCGATTGGCTCCAAACGATGTTATATTGCTATTCCGTTGTTTATTTACATCTCTTGGCCGCAAAGGGCTGTCATAGTCCACCTTACTCTATGAGTGAAACGAATAATCGATAAGACAGATCTAGCAATAATACGCATTTGCAGAATTTGTAGCATCGGAAGTATGCGTGTTAAAGGTGTCTAAGACGACGCTCTATTGGCATTGTCCATATTAGCGACATCGTGTGATTGTCAAGTCTAATATTTTATGCTCGAATTAGATAATATAACTTTGGTGAGGAAGTATCTGATTAACGACGCTGGGTCATAACGAAGACGATTAGCGTATCCCTCCTGCTTACTACAGGCTTGGGACTGGCACTGCCAGAGTACGAGCAGTGGTGGAGTTAACAGTGGCTATTAGATGGATCGAGACTTTCGAGAGTCTAACGACAGCTTATGACAGCATAATATAGGCCGTTGACGTTTAAACAAATTATTTTAGCACGTTAAAGCTCTGGATAAACGCATTTTTATAAATGAATTGCATCGAAAGAATGCGTCAAAAGGTGTTTAAGAGGAGCACTCTATAGTCCATTGATTTGCGACATCTTGGGATCGGCGCAATATAAATAATTGTAATACATTTGTGCATTTATTATGCGCCACTGTTTAATGAGTAAGCGTCAATAGATGAGGCTGTAGCCATCTCAGAGGATGAGGCTCGAACCCGTACTCTCCATGTTATGAGGCGAGCGCTCAAACCAATCGGCTACCATGCCTCAAGCGCTCTGTCAACGAACCATTGCTACATAGTGTTTGTTACAATACATTACACAACCGAAACATCGACTTATAGTGCGCGTGATCGTTTGCGATTAGCATGCAGGACTGTCAACTGAGGGCATAATTTTGTTACGGGATTTCTGCTTCACCTGCGCCCCCTAGCCAACTCAGCTATTGCGAGTACACTGACCGTACATCGTCTGTGAGAAGATGAGACGGCGAGGGAGCAGACTGGCCACCCGCCTTATATGCCGAGGATAAGAGAAATGAAGTCGCTAACTCTGCATACCCATGACTGCCTCTCAGGCTATAGTTTAAAGGACTGATCTTCTTCTATTCTTACCTCAACTCTGTTCCACACACAGCACAGCATCATGATGTAACAATCCCAGCAAGTGCATAACACTGTTCAATAGATCAATGCCACTTACATATAAAATAGAAGATATATTTAATCTACATGTAATGTTCCTTGTAAAGTACTAAAGGTGCACTATATAAATGAACAATCAATCAGTCAATCAATCTAAATTTATATGGCGCCCCTTCATGTTCTCATCATCACAATCATCATTATCATCATTGCAGGACGTGGTATACGATTGGATAGAGGGTAAGGCAGAAAGTAAGGGGTCGAGCCTGCCTCCCTGAAATAGCTACTGTTTATTAAAGAACAAGTCCTTCACTCGAGAGAATGAGGAGTGGCAGAGGAAAAGGAGGAGTGGAAAATTAAACAAAGAATGAGGAGATATTTTTAAGAAAGAGGAGAGGAGGAGGGTTAGGGGCGAAGGAAAAGGAGTAGGTGGAAAATGTTATGAAAGAGAGGGGAGTGGAGGAGGTGGAGATGATAACGAAAAGATGGAGGACAGGGGCGGAGGAAATGGATGAGGAGTCAAATGAGATGGAGGAGGAGGACGAGGAGGAAGAATAAGAAGGAGGGTGAGGAGGAAGAAGTAGAAGAGGAGGAAAGAGAAGAGGATGATGAAGAGGAATTTATTAGAACAAAGCAATTTCTAGCCTCTTCCTCTGAGATAGTTACCGTGTAGGGGCCTTGAGTAAGTCCTTCACTCACGAGTGCTCAGCGCCCTCGATTGATGCTTCGTCATTAGATAGTGGCGCTTAATAAATGCAAAAATATAATTATTATGATTATCCATTGCGCGTCAATCCCCAGATGTCGCTAAGCAATAGATGATACAATGCTCGTATTAAACACCTTTAACACTCGTTCCTCCGTCGCTATAAATTCATCCAATGCGTTCAATCGTTAGATCACACGCGAGATCGAGTAAGTTCGACGTGAACGGCCATTAACGGCCACAAAATGCTGATAAAACACCGGGAAAACTGCGTAGCACCGGGTGGTGCCAGTCGGAAAGCTGGATTATTAAGGAGGGCGACGCTATTTATCTGTCGATGTTAACGGATCTTGACGGCCACAGGTTATATTAAATGGTGACGATAATCAGCTTCGTTATGACACAGCGTCGTTAAACCGAAATTTCCGTCTTAAAAGACGGGCTTGAATATGCGTAATGGTTTTTATAGTTGTTTGATGGGCTCATCTGAAAGCATCAGGTTTAAATACCAAGGAAGAAGAAGAGAAGAGGAGCAGTTCCTTATGCCTGAGCTAAGAGTCAGCCTTTCAATTCGAGTTTACCGTACAATGCCAATTCAATTCTGTTGCGAAGAGCAGTTTCTGAATTTATATCGTGGATACAGAGTGTTTAAAGGTGTCTAAGAACACAATCGCATTATCGATTATTTAGGGACATTAGGGTGATTCAAGTTCTGTAGGAAAAAATTGAAGTAGACAATTAAGAGAGGTTCTTTACTTTTTGAGTTCCTTTTACTACATAGACCAAAACTGTGAAATTTGGCTGAAATTGGTTTGCATTTAGGACTGCCTCAAGAAGCTCAAAGTTTTTATTCTGAAGATAAATTTTACTAAATTAATTGTTTTTATTGTCAAGCATTTTAAATTACTTACTTACCTATTTTTAAATAAAGAACTAAGAAAGAACATACAAAATTACTCCTCCGCCACCGCATGTCCGTGCCCTAGTGCCAGGCAATGCCAGTCCAAAACCTGGATGAAGGAGGAGGGCGATGCTAATGATCTATGTTATCACACAGTGTCGTTATCTGAAACTACTTCTACTACTATAAATATTAAGCATAAACAAGTAAACCATTTATTGACTGAGCATCAAATACCATAAGATCACAGTAATCAGTACAAATTCAAGAAAAAAACAATTCCAGTAGATGATTGCACATATCAAAAGGTCAATCCAAAAGGGTCATATGGACCCGCTGCAGCTGGATCGATCTTTTTCTGGATAATATTTGGCAGTAGTAACAGTGCAAAAAACAAAGTGACCAAATGGTGGATTGTGCAAACAACCAAATGGTGGATTGTGCAAACAACCAAATTAGTTAATTTATTATTAAAGTTTATTGAAAAAAATACTGCAAACTACTTGAGAAATACTTTTTAGTATTTTTTAATAAAGAAAATGATATTATGACTGAAACCAGGTCAAAGACTTTCATTTTATCTTATTGGAGAACCTCAGGAAACATTGTGGGGTAGAGTATTACCTAGAAGCTTGGGTATAGTTGGAATATCTTTTGATACGACTGCATCCAACACGGGTCGCCTCAATGGAGTTTGCGTTTTAATGGAAACACTTGGAAATGAATTTGCTATGACTTGCTTGTCACCATCATATGCATTAAGTTCTATGTGTAGCCTACACGTATTCAATGCAGCTTTTGGTCCAATATCAGATTCAGATGTATTACTTTTTAAGGGATTCCAGCAATATTGATCCAGAATTTACCAAGATATGTACGGTTCTAATACAGACAATTGTCTAAATGAATAGTTAAAGACACTAAAGATGGAGATGATACAATTTATAATGGATATTCTAAACGAAAATTGAACTGGAAGCTCCCGAGGGAAGATTATAGAGATTATTGTTGGAGCTCGGTCTAATCTCTCTTACAGAGTTTCCAGCACATGGAGCAGATTTTTGAGTGCCAGATACATTCCATCATGCACACTGGATGGCTAAACTCATTTACATTTTACAGATTTTTTATTTCAAAGTAAATTCAAGCTTAGACAAAATGAAGCCGCTGGTTGTTTGCAATTTGGATTTTTTTATAACTTTAGTTAAATGTGAAAGCATGGATCGCATGTCCCAATGCATGTGATCTGCACTTGATATAAGAGCTAAGAAAATATTCACCAACATCCAAAGTAATTTCGCAAACAGGATTGAAAGCAATTGGTCGTCAGTTATGGTATCTCATAAAAGAAATGGCACCACTTGGCTTCTTTCCGAAAACGTTTCCACAGAAACTAAACGTCTCAAAGAGGGATTGCACTAGCATCAACCTTCAACTCAACCTTGACGAAGCATTAAGATCAATTTTTTCCAAATTATAGAAGACCATCGGAAACAATTTCCAAATTCAATCAAAAACACTTTTTCCTGAATGTAATGAATAGTGTTATCTAGTATATACAGTAAAGAAATTGGGTATATACATACTTTCTATCAATTTTCATTTTAATTAATTAAAAACATATTGGGATTTAAAATAATTGTACACAATAGCCTCTTAGCCAGTGCTACATTGTTTTTTAAGACTGCATTATTAAGTTTTTCAGTAAAATTGTTTGCTTACTAAAATTCAATTTTTCGACAAAACGAGTTAAAGTTAAATAATTTCAAGGTCCTTGAGGCAGTACTAAATATTATCCAATTTCATTTAAATTTTTCCCCCTTTATTTTATTACCAAAAGGAACAGAAAAAAGCAAGAGCACAAGAAATATAAGATTTTCAATTTATTTGAATCACCCTAAGGGACATCTTACATCTCCAGGATAGAGTAACTTGTGCGCATGTATCGTAATCGTAATATCGAGATTTCTATAACGCCAAAGAAAGTAAAGTAGTTGGAAACAACCTAGGCACAGGCGCTCAATTAAAACAAAAACACTGAGACATGAGACAAGCGTTTAGTATCTTAGTAAGCATTAACTCTCGTAGTATTAAACAGTTTTTAGGAGCATCGGGTGCCCTCTGTTCAGACCCACCTTGTGTTGCGAGATCACAAGAAGAAATCAGGCAATTGAATAAACAAGATTTAATTAATTTAATTAATTAATAGGATTGTTAAACGACGTCTTATGGCATTGAAGGTCGTTGCCGTCAAATGTAGAACAGTTTATCCAGTTCTCAATGTTCATAGAATTTGTGTATCTTTCGATTGGTAATTAAACACTTCTGACGAATATACTGTGATCACGTTCAAGACAATTGATAGTAGTTTCAGTTAACGACACTTCGATAACAAAGATCATTAGCGTCGCCCTCCTCTTTCATCCAGGTTTGTTACTGGCAATGCCATAGTACAATCAATGCCGGAGTTTAAGACCATTAACAACTAAATGCTTTTGACGAATACACAGCATCGGTTGTACGCATTTAAAGGTGTTAAAGAGACAGTCGTATGATTCATTGTTTTGCGACAAGGCGTTTGCGTGGAATTTACATTACCAGAATTAACGCAATCTCGATATTTATACAGCGCCCAAATTACGCTAAATCACGAGAACGAGATTATTTGTATGAGCTCAGGCAGCTCATATGAATAATAACGATAGGCAGACATAATAGGTTAAAATTGAGTCAAAAACCTCAGAAGACAGATAACCAGATGTGCCTGCAGGCCCTTCAAACTACAGAACAAACCGTTATTCAGTCCCTCCCATTAGCTTATTCACAGGCGCTCAGTCAAACAGAATCAATAGACAGGCATGTGATCAAGCTCGATCAGATTTACTTAGAATAGTTATCAATAGTAAACAGTGTTTAGCTACGTGTTGTGTTTGGCTACCAGAGTCTTTAACGTCGACCAGCTGATCAAATTCATCCCAGGCATTAACAATACGCGCACGGAGTTCTTTAATGTCTATGATCTTTGTCCTGTACACCTTCTCTTGCATTAGTCTCCACATCTTGTAATCAACGGGATTTAAGTCCGTGCTGTTTGGCGGCCAAAGATTAGGAGGTATGAAATCCGGAGTTTCCTTTGTCAGCAGTTTAACAGTTTCACGAGCTCGGTGAGCTGGAGCTCCTTCTTCTTGAAATGTGTAATAATCCGGTTAAATCATTTTTTCTTAGAAGCTTCTTTAGACCACCTAATGTCCAACCCTTGTCCGGAAATTTTCTAATGAACTTTTTTGCTCCGTAATGTTTGTTTTTCCGTAAAAATTTTATAACAATTTTGTCTTCGTGGCTGAACGCCATTTTCTAACCGTGTTGTTTTTACAATTTGCTATTTCAATGCGTCATAATGACGTAAGTTTTTAACTGGGCCGTTCATCAATTACAAATTTGTTGATAATTATGTCAGGATTAAAATGGTCTTGGAATTTTAAAAATCGATGAACATTTACTAGTTTTTTTTCGTATTACCATAAGGGGTCCCTTTTTTCAGGACACAGTGTATATATATCTATCTATTCAATTTATATAGCGCCCTTTCAGGATAATTACTCAGAGGCGCTCCAGCCCGGTCAAAGAGGAAAGTCTTAAGAAGTTTATGAGAAGATCCAGAGAGGTCTCGCGGGAGAGAACGAAGGTCAGAGGGAAGGCTATTCCAAAAAGAAGGACCAACGATCAAGAATGCCCGACGCTGTCTAGTAGCAGAGCGAGCATGCTGAATTATGAAGTCACCTCTAGAGGCCGAGCGCAGAGATCGGCGACCAGAGCAAGCCTGTAGTAAGTGTCGTAATTATTTAATTGTCTGTATTGTTTGACATGTTTATATAATGAGGGCTGTATAAGCTGCATTGCCCTCCATAGTTCAAACATTGTATTAATATTTGCTAATTTGATTGTTATTCATGTAACTGCTGATCTGATGGTTAATGATTAAACTAAGAAATAAAATAAAAAATATGCATTTGTAATTTTAATTCTGCTATTTGTTTATACAACAAGTATGACCATTAGATTCTGTTATATAGAAGAATTATGATTCACGAGTAGCATTAGTACAAAACAAAATTACTAAGGATTCTGAATGGTCTGGTGAGGGTGTAAGGAAGAAGGTCAATGGAGGTAACACCATGAGTTACCGCTGTGGGTGACACCAAAGAAGATGACACCAAAGCACAATATTTGGCTGCTCCAAAGACCTCATGACTTTGAACTGCCAAATAAAGACGATCGTAGCTTCATCCCCCGTGTGCTGTTTAAGTCAATATCAAAGAGATAACCCAATCCAATCCATCGGTTCATTGTCGTACTGACATTACACTAATAATTATAGCTATTTTCTCTCTGTTTTTCTTCTATGTGAAAAGTTGCGGTCTGTCAACTTTCTATTTTCAATAAACGAAATTATATACACCAACCATAACGATGCCACTGCGACGCTGATTATCTCCCTAATAACGGAGTGTCATTAAACAGGAAGTGATCTACGGATGGAAATATATTTAATTGGAATATAAGTTGAAGGGCGACGTAATTGGCCTTTGCGGCCACAAGTTGTCGCTAAACAAATAGTGATAATAGTGGTCGTCTAAGACACCTTTTAAACGCTATCTTATGATGCTATAAATAAAGCTATTGCGTTGCTAATAATTATTGTCGTCAACGGCCTGTGATGTCATAAGACGACGTTAAACGTTGGATTAAATAAATAATAATTATTGCTAGAGCCTCCGATGACCGCTGCGCATAGTGTAGATTCGACGGCAACGGCCCATAGCGGCCACAAAGTAATGATGAAAAATAGAAAACTGCCTACCAGGAGTAGACCTACAATCAGCCATTGGATTATGGCGTTTAATTTAATGCGTAATACTAAAAGTAATAGTAAAAGTAATAATAATAATAATATCTTTTCTTTAATTAACCGCCTGACAAACCCACTGCTCTGTACATTTACATGTTATGCAATTGAAACAATCATAACTACTAAAAGAACAGACAGCCTGCAATACACGGCGCTAATAGCAGCCTACAAAGCATGTCCGCCCTATGGGCTCGAACTCGATACCTCTCGCTCTCTACGCCAGTGTGTTATCCAATGCGCTATCGGCCCCTCCCCAAAATAGTAGTAGTGAAACTTGCAAATAATAATATTAGGATGGAGTTTGAATGTAGAGCTTGAGTTGATTCTTGAATGGCATTTGAAATAGATTCAGAATTATTCTCGAATGTTTTTATGATAGGGGCCTACATGTGGAATATTTAGACTGGATCCATGAATGGTTTTAGGGTAGAGCATCTCAGAATAATTATTACTCAGTTTAACGATGCTGCTATTGGCCAATGGTTATCGATGCTGCTATTGGCCAATGGCGCGCTCGTCTTGAAGCTTGTGTTGAGGCCGAAGGCGGACACTTTGAGTACGCCTTGTAGTCTAATATTATTCAAATATAAAAATTAAATCAAACTAAAATTTATAATTGATAAATGACAGTTTTAAAATAATATTGAAAATTTTAGATGATTTTTGTGCCGTCCTTGACACTTGAATTGTGATGAAAATGACGTCATTATGACGTCATTATTAAACAACAAAAACTTTTATACTTTAACCAGTATTTTGCAAATTATGTCAGGATTAAAATGGTCTTGCAATTTTAAAAATCGATGAACATTTACTAGTTTATTTTCATATTACCAAAAGGGGTCCCTTTTTTTCAGGACACAGTGTGTATATATATATATATATATATATATAGATAGATAGATAGATAGAAAGATAGATAGATAGATAGATAGATAGATAGATAGATAGATAGATAGATAGATAGATAGATAGATAGATAGATAGATAGATAGATAGATAGATAGATAGATAGATATTGTCAATTAGCAAATTTAATACAGTGTGGAAAAAGAATTTGACTGATTATTTCTTAAAACATTTTAAAATAGTAATGATATCGAGTATGTATGTATGTATGTATGTATGTATCTATGTATGTATGTATCATATGTATGTATGTAATTATGCTTGTATGTATGTATGTATGTATGTATGTATGTATGTATGTATGTATGTATGTATGTATGTATGTATCATATGTATGTATGTATGTATGTATGTATCATATGTATGTATGTATGTATGTATGTATGTATGTATGTATGTATGTAATTATGCTTGTATGTATGTATGTATGTATGTATTTGAATATGTGGGTCTATGTTTTTGTGTATATTTTGTGTATGCATGCATGTTTGTGTATGTATGGATGTACTTACATATGTAGCCTTCGTATGCATGTACTTATGCATATCCATTATGTATCCATTGTCTTTGTATCAGCAATCGTCATTTAAGAAATCTGTCTGCCATTAATGCAGCGCCTATTTCGAATCTCACAAAGGCATCAAAGATAGGTCGAATTCAATGGCTTACCAGGTCGCTAGATGGCGTTAACTGTTGGTTTTTCTGTTTAACGACTAGCTGTGTGGTAACAAAGACCATTAGCGTCGCCCTCCTCCTTCATCCAGGCTTGGGACTGGCACTGCCAGAAAGCGAGCAGTGGCGGAGTTTGGCGTTAACTATTCACAATGCGATGCCTTTAAATGGCGTTAACTATTCACAATGCGATGCCTTTAAATCCACCTTTAAACACCTTTATTATACCTCAATTGAACTGTATAAATTCGCCAGTTGCGTTTTTTCGATGGTGTAGCTTCAATTATATTATGCCAAATGTAAAGAAGTGTGGTCGAGGTCAACGACCCTGTAATCTACAACGTTTAACAAAACAATGGATACAATATCTTCCCAGTAATTCAATTGTGTGCCTCGGATTTTTATGGGGTATTAACATCTGATCAACGGTGTAGCCAGCAATAGGGGTGCCACATGGTGTAGTGGTTGATGTGCTGGAATATAATCAGCCGAGAGGTCGTGGATTCAAATCCACTGTTTTCCTACTGATGATAATATTATTTCTGTTCTGAAAGGGTTTTAAAATCGCAACGGCCAGCTCAAAGACGTCTCTGATAATATGGAGTGGCGCTAATTAAATCACCTTTCGCGAGATCGTCGTGTCGCTCATCGCCGCCTGTTACCGTACAATCACCAACGACCACCTGGTCAAGCTCGTCCACATAATGCTAAAAGGCTGCAGACAAATGGTGAAGAGCAAAGGCTGTCCTATAAAGTACTGATCTATAATTGACACATAAAAGCGGGCTTATTGAAGAGAAAGCTTGCAATCGTAAATGTTCGATATTTCATGTCAACACATTGCACTATGCACAGTTAATCAAGCCCAAATTTGGTAAAGTTATAAGCATCTAAAATAAGCAGCAAGTCCTGCATTATACAGTACTGGTCCCGTGTCCCGAACCGTTGGACTCACCCACTGTCAGCTAGAGGCCAAAGAGCAGGAAATAAACAATACAATACAATACAACGGTATTTGATATTGTTCTCCTTCCAACATTCAGAAGTGCCAGTGCGACCATATGACAGAACATCGATGGTGCAGAGCAATTGTGTGTGAAGGACTTGATCAATGTCCCTGTAGAGTGACTGCCTCAGGTGAGGCTCAAACTTGTACCTTCTGCGTTACAGGCCAAGCACTCTAACCAATCGACACCTCCCAATGTCCTACCAGAAATAAAGATCTCTAATTAACTTTAAGAACACGTAGCTTTAGGGACACACAGACAGAGAAAGCAGTGACCGTAAGACAGACAGTTGTGCACACAGAAGTGACCAGATTATAATAGCAGAGATTTACCCAACCAGGGACTGCGGCCGCTATTAGCTCCCTGTCTATCGTTTCTCTTGCCTGTCGTGTACCGAGACAAATGAACTAATAATTGAAACGACGTAACAATACGTCTTTTTCTCTAACTTGAAATCTGCTTATAATAAACATGTTTCATATGGAAGTGACGTAACAATGGTCTTTATTCAAAAGTGTTTTATTCTTAACAACAGACCTGTTTCATAACTGAAGTGACGTAACAATAAGCCTAATCTACATTCTCAAAGTTAACTTTAGAAAAATTGATTTTTATTATTATTACGAACATTTGTTAACGCGCGCATTGTCACAAAGAAATGCGAATCTGAGGTTTGTATCATAATCAAAGTGACGTAGCAAAGACTACATATTCTATGAACTTATATGACAATCGATTTGTTGTATCATAATCAAAGTGACGTAACAATAGGCCTCCTAGTCTATATTCTCAAAATTGAAATTGAACTTGTATTGCAATACACTTGTGTCATGAATTATCATAATCAAAGTGACGTAACAATAAGCCTAGTCTATAGATGAATATATATATATATAACAATAGATATGTATCATAATCAAAGTGACGTAACAATACGCATAGTCTATAAATGAATCTATATAACAATATATATGTATCACAATCAAAGTGACGTAACAATACGCCTGGTCTATATTCTCAAAATGAATCTATATAACAATAGATTTGTATCATAATCAAAGTGACGTAACAATACGCCTAGTCTATAATTATTCTCAAAATGAATCTATATAACAATAGATTTGTATCATAATCAATGTGACGTAACAATATGACTAGTCTGTTCTCAAAATGAATCTATATAACAATAGATTTGCATCATAATCAAAGTGACGTAACAATACGCCTAGTCTATAATTATTCTCAAAATGAATCAATATAACAATAGATTTGTATCATAATCAATGTGACGTAACAATATGACTAGTCTATGTTCTCAAAATGAATCTATATTAGCCTACAATAGATTTGTATCATAATCAAAGTGACGTAACAATACACTAGTCTATATTCTCAAAATGAATCTATATTACAATATATTTGTATCATGATCAAAGTGACGTAACAATACGCCTAGTCTATATTCTCAAAATGAATCTATATAACAATAGATTTGTATCATAATCAATGTGACGTAACAATATGACTAGTCTATGTTCTCAAAATGAATCTATATTAGCCTACAATAGATTTGTATCATAATCAAAGTGACGTAACAATACACTAGTCTATATTCTCAAAATGAATCTATATTACAATATATTTGTATCATGATCAAAGTGACGTAACAATACGCCTAGTCTATATTCTCAAAATGAATCTATATAACAATAGATTTGTATCATAATCAATGTGACGTAACAATATGACTAGTCTATGTTCTCAAAATGAATCTATATTAGCCTACAATAGATTTGTATCATAATCAAAGTGACGTAACAATACGCCTAGTCTATATTCTCAAAACGAATCTTATTACAATAGATTTGTATCATAATCAAAGTGACGTAACAATACGCCTAGTCTATATTCTCAAAACGAATCTTATTACAATAGATTTGTATCATAATCAAAGTGACGTAACAATACGACTAGTCTATATTCTCAAAATGAATCTATATTAAAATAGATTTGTATCCTAATGAAAGTGCCAGTCCGAAGGGGCTGGGATAAGGAGGGCGACGATAATCATCTTCGTTATGATATAGCTTCGTTAAATCGAAGCTACCGACTTAAAGGGTGGGCGTGAATCTGCGTAATGGTATCTATATCTGTTTGATGTTATCATTGGAAAGCATCAGGTTCAAATCCTGAGTAATAAGAAGAAAAGCAAGAGGAGCAGTTCCTCATACTTAGCGTCAGAATCAACCATGGGTGAAATGTTAGCGGTTTCAATTTCTTATCCTCGGCCTATCAGGACGGGTGGCCACTGGCCAGTCCTCAACCTTGCCGTCCATTCTTTTCACCAAAATCGTACGGTCATTGTAGTCACTGTGGTTGAGTTGGTTAGGGAGGCGCAAGAAACCCAAATTTCGACATAAATTTCCAACCTAGAGTCCAACACGCTAACCACTAGACTCGCTGAAGTCACTGATGGTCGCCCAGTGAAATCTTTTAACTTAATGTATGTAGCAGGACATTTAACCCTCGGGCTACCAGGGGGGTGGTTGCCACCCCCTAGGTTTTTTCATCTCAAACTTTTCCGTATGGAATAAAAATTTGACCTTTTAGGTAGCTGTAGGGGGTTCATTTACACACGTGTTGAGGTAAAATGTGAGATGATATCTCACACCGTTCCAAAGTTATACCCAATATACCCGAGGTACCAGGGGGGGTGGATACCACCCCCCTAGATTTTCGACTATATCTTATCCGTCATTTAATATTAAGAGACACAAATTTTACCATTCTATAGAGGCAATGTGGGGCTACCAGGGCTTATTCTAATGAATGTTATTAACTGCACATGAGGGACGAATTCGGAGATCTGTGGGCAGTGGCGTAACTAGGGGTTTGTGCGCAGTATTTAATCTACTCCCCTTGCTGTCGGGGAATCAAGGGTTCTCGGGTATCCCACATATTTTAAAAGTTGACAACCGGGCAATTTTCTCGAGGGGGTAGTAACGATAGTTTTCCAAGATTTTCGAAGGGGTAGTAACGAGAGTTCTCCAAGAATTTTCGAGGAGGGGGTAGTAACGAGAGTTTTCCAACAAAATTTTCTTTCTTAATTCCGCCAAAATTCTCAGGACTTTTGGACTTTCCCGTCTTTTTTCCAGAAGAAAATTGTCAGAAGCCTCTCATTTTGTTAGACTCGTGTATAATAGTTACTCAGTAACTATTCGTGCCTCATTTCTTTCACACAAATTGTCACTGGGTCTGGGGACTGTTGGTTTATACAATTAGGTCTACAAAAATAACTGCACAAAATCTGATTTTTAACTGCACAAAGTTCTTTCCCAACTACACACTTTGTGTCCGGCTGCACGTTAGAATAAGCCCTGGGGGCTACATTTCTATGGTCACTGAGTTGACCTGAGACAACCGGAAGTGCTCAGAATAAATTATAATACGCGTAATATGCGTGAAAAATGGCTGAATGGAAGCACTCCCCTTAGTTTTTTGTCTGTAGCGTATTCATTTGTCTTCCTGGAAGAGAAACAAAGATACCATTCTTTAGAGGGAGTGAAGGGCTTCATTTGCATACCTACATCTTTGTCTTTTGAATACCGGAAGTGATCAAAATAAATAATAATACGCGTAATCTGTGTGAAAATGGCTGAATACAGCATTACAACGTAAACCGATATATATGTATGGATATATATGTATGGATGTACATTTATACTATATAAACATGTGTAGGGATGATTTTGTGTATCTTTTATACATAGATTAGTTTCAAAACACACATAATCTTATATTTGTTTATCCAAAAGTACAAAATGTACGCAATAATATACAATAATGCTAATTAATGGGTTCCGTTGTTAAAAGTGATGTAATTTCGAGGTGCATTCACATAATGTATAACTAAATATACCATTCTGTGCAGAAATGAATACTGAATCCAATGCTATATTACAAGTTATGATATGTAAAACCACACACGAAATCCAGGGGGGTGGTAACCACCCGCCCTTGGTAGCCAGTGTTACAAAAAGCTTGGTAGCCCTAGGGTTAATAAAATATGTCACAAAAAGAGCGTATAGGTAGACAGGTGGGCAGCCAGGTGAGCAGTTTTATGCCGGAGATTCCATGACGATGGCCGTAAACATAATAAGCGCGTAAAGGTAAGTCATTCAGAAGCCAATTATGAATTCAGTCATGTGTAAATTCAGGTTTGTGAAAATTGAGTCACAGGTAAAGTCAGTCGTGCGTAAATTCAGTCATGTGTAAATTCTGTCATGCGTAAATGAGCCATTTATTAATTCAGTTATACATTCGTTCATTCGTTCGCTTATAGATTCTTTGGCTGTATCGAAAAAACTAGTAGAAGGTGCGAACTCATTCACTGGCACCAAAACAAATCAATAGACAGGTTAGATGAACAGGCTCCGTCATATTCGCCGATATATATGACAAACGATTTCTTTGAAGCTTCGCAGCGCTCGTGAATAAGCTGTTGCCCTGCGCTTAGCTTCTAAATAGCGCTTTAGTAATTTCGTAATAACGATTAGTATCAAAAAGTGTTCAACAGTTATGTTTGGCTAACAGAACCTTTCGATTGAAGTTCACTCTACCAGAAAAACAACCTGAATTCTGTGACGAAACGCAATTTCTTAATTTATATGATAGATAAAGAGCGTTTTAAAGGTGTCTAACGACACAATATGTATCAATGTATTGCGTAATCTGACGGTTTTCAGGACCGGTTATGTTGACCTTGCTTACCAGATTATGTATTAATGTAGTATATTATGTATGAATATATCTAAATCGTTATCTCAAGATTTCTATAGCGCCCGAGAAAACTAATAAGAGGGAACAAGCTTATTCACAGGGGCTCAGTCAAGATACAGTCGAGTGGCAGATAAGGTGGTCAGGCTCAGTCAAAGCCAGTGAGACAACCCACAAGCGATTAGGGAGGGGAATAGTATACTATAAAGGATAACACTATTGCCTGAAGTGCTGGCGGACCCCGGTTTGATTCCCGTAAGGCGCCCTGGGTTTAGCTCATGTCTTCATTCCATAGGTGGGGCCCTGAGTGAGGGCATGACCCCGGTGACGTGGGAATCTGCATCGGGTCACGTGAAGGCGTTGAAGATCCATGTCGAGAAGGGGTAAGTTATTGGTGGTTTGGTTAGATTTAATGGTTGAAAGAGGGTGAGTGACAGAGGAGAAGATTAGTAGATTAGAGAGATTAGGTGACTAGGGATGGTTTAGAGTTGCTAATTGGGAGAGGTTAAGTGAATAGGATGTAGTCTAGAGATACTGACTTGGTGGGGGTTAAGTGAGGGCTTAAGCTTAGAACCTTAGAGTTTCCAGTTGAAATGTAGTATATGACATAACATAACATAACTTGGGGTCATCTGAATAGTAGAGATATGTGTGCAGGATTTTCCCTATTGTGATAATATAGGCTATTGTTTTGACCATGTTTGATCTTCAATGAATTGATCGGGTGAGATCCTTTACCACCGCTACACGTCAGAATGGATGCCACGCCCGTATGCTCCAAGATGTCGCTCTGCAATGGATAATACAATGCTAGTCTTAGACACCTGGAACACGAATTCTTCCCACGCTATAAATTGAGCCAATGCGTTTGTCGTCAGAGTCAAGTTTATGTAGCTACGTCGTAGAGAACGGTCATGGCGGTCACAAAATGGTGATAAACAGCGGAAAAACTGCTCTACCATCGGTGTTGCCAGTCCTGAGACTGGACTATTAAGGAGGGCAACGCCAATCATCTCTATTATGACGCTCCGTCGTTAAACCGAAACTACCGCTACGAATGAATGCTCTGTACTAGATAACCTCTGTTAACCACCTAGCAACAGACTGCGTATATGAAAATATATAATACTACCAAAATCAAATGGCGCAATCGGATTTGACAGTCACAATCGATAACACAGTGCTCGACTTAGAAACCCCTAACAAGCATTCTTACGATGCTATAAAATGAGCAGTTGGTTTAATTTCTACTCCGCCGCTCTCCTATACCTGTGGTTGTGCTTGTCTGAAGACTGAAAAAAGTAGGAGGCTAATCACCACAGTGTCGTTAAACAACAACTAGCCTATACCCGGATGCATATGTGTTGGCATATTTTTGTTTCAATCTTGGAGTACGGTGCCAGTCTGAAACCTTGATACTGAATGAGGGCGACGATGATCATTTACGCTATTACACAGGACTTGTAACGCGGAGAGTACGGGTTCGAGCCTTCTCCCCTGAGACAGTCACTGTGTAGGGACCTTGAAAAAGTCCTTCACTTATGATTGCTCAGAGCCATCGATCGATGCTTGTTCATTATACAGTGGCAGTTTATAAAATACACGGATATACTATGATCATCCATCGCTCGCCAATCGTAAAACGTCGCTAAGAAAATAGATAACACAATACTCGACTTGGACACCTTGAATACGTTTTCTTCCGAGTCTATAAATAAAGCCAATAGGTTTATCCCACAGTTCGGAAGAAATCTAAACTCATACGGCAAGTGGAAGAACGGGCCTTGGCGGCCACCAAATGATGATAAATAAATGTAAGGTGAGGTCAACTTCAATGGCCTTGAAATAAGAACTTACACAAGGTTTAACTAACAATGGATTATGTTAGTTCGTACAATGGTATCAGCAACCCTTTTAGGTGCCATCGAAAATGTTATGGGTATAGGCTACTGGCGTGGTCGTTCAAGTCATTTCATTGTCAACTTAAGACTTCTTTCAACTGAGGGTTGGATCTAAAATTTAACGGCGGCTTCTGGCAATAAAGGTCCTTAATGTTGATCAGTTGTCACAGATCGTGTGGCTTAACGCAGCTCAATATAATAGGTCCTATTGCTAATCCACTATAGGCTACCTATCTACCTTAAAGGGCTGATCTTCTGGATGTTGACCTGATTGCGACTTTGTTATAATAATAATAATAATGACCAAAATAATCGGCTGTTTGGTGAAGTTTGACGGTCCACGTCGGCCTAAAGATGTTTAATCAACAGCGGAAAAACTGCCTAACATCTGGTGCTGCCAGTCCAAAGCCTGGATTATTGAGGAGAGCGACGATATTTGTCTCTCTTGTGACGCTGCATCGTTAAACCGAAGCTAACACTACGGATGAAAATATATTATGTCTAATAATAACATAAGGAAATGATTAAAGAGATGTCGACGTACGTAGCTTTGAGAGCAGCACGATTTCGCTAAACATTGATACAGTGAAACCTTTATCATCCTTTTTCATCGACTATAAACTCCGCCACTGTTCCTACTCTAGTAACTCTACCAGGCAGTGCCAGTTCCAAGCTTCGATAAAAGAGGAGGGCGACACTAATGATCTTTGTTATCACAAAGTGTCGTTAAACTGTCTTCCTCTCCTCTATTCCAGCCTTGGGACTGGCACCAACAGATCGTAGTCAGTTTTTCCGCTGTTTATGGTCATTTTGTGGTCGCCAAGGACCGTTTACGTCGATCATCCCGACGGATCTGAAGACTTCGTCAGCCTAACGATAAAACGAAGTTGCAGTATTTATAGCATCTGAAGAATGCTTGTTACAGGTGTTTAAGACGAACGCTGTGTCATTAATTGTTTGGCGACAGTTAGGTATTGGCGCGCGAAGAATAATTCATAATATATTTGAACATTTATTAAGCGCCACTGTATAATGACCAGGCATCAATCGATGGCGCTGAGCAATTGTGAGTGAAGGACATTTCAATTTCAAGTTCGAACAACGTGGACCAATAGAGCACAATAACCTTTAACCCTGTTCACGTGAATTTAAACAGTTAAAAACTACAAACATGGTAAGCTGTACAACAGAACAATTGAAAAAGTGTGGCAATGGAAGAAGAAAAGCAGTCTCTTTAGTGAGCCCAGAGAGGCAGCCATGGATATGAAGATGTGTTAGCAACTTCATTTTGTTGGTCTTTTTCAGGTTTACTGTGCATTGTCTTGCTACCTGATGTATTTAGCCTAGTTGTAAATGACATTATTTTTGCAACATAATTATAGGCTAATGCAGAGAAGGCGCTTTGTGATATACTTAAAATGTGATATATTAAGTGTCCTGATACCTACACACATCTGATCTTCTCGATATTGAACTGATTACGGTTTGGTTTTGGTGCGCCATCGCTCGATGCCTTAGACACCGCAGTTACCAATTAACTAGTAATTTTACAATTTGAATCTAAATAAATGAAAATTAAAGGTTTGCCTGTTAAAGTTCTCCCGTCTGTCATCCCCGCAGGCTATCCCGTTCCAAATTGAAGTATCGTCTTATATATTGCATTAAAACTCCATCCTTTTATTGTTATTTGTCATATTATTACGCATTTATTAAACGCCACCATTTGTATTTGTCGAATACAGACAGTTTCTGCGTTGTTTATCTCCATTTTGTACCCTACAAGGGACGTTACGTCGCTTCTACCCTATGACCTGACATGGAGGAGTGATGGAAGTATCTAGCGATTAACCGCATTTGCCTGAATTTATTGCATTGAAGGAATACGTGTTAAAGGTGTCTAAGACTAGCATTGTATTAAACATAATGTGGTCGCCTTAGCCCTATCATTGACTTATATTCTAATTAGACATATTGCATCGGTATAGTAATTTCTGTCACACAAGATATAATTAGCATCGCCCTCCTCCTCCTTTATTGTCACTGTCACCAACCGAGGATACGACAGTGACTGAGATCTTCTTTCATATAATTATGCGCAGTTTAACGACGCTTTGTAAGATAAGTTTCACTGTCTATATTACAGATTTGCTTCGCTTATATCCGCGTAGTTCCACTCTCCTACACTGGTCCCATTCCGTATCTCCAGCCTCCACAGTCCGTCCGCTGCCTCTCCCCAACAGTTGTGCGTCGTCATGAAAGCCCAGTAACTGAACCAATCAGTGGATATGTCCCGTGACCATCGACCGAGTATAGGGTCGACCGCTTCCCTTCCGGGCGATATGAGGGTGATGTCGATGTCCATACGACGCAAGGCCAACTTACAGACTAACGATAGATTGGATGTGTTCGAAATAGCGAATCCGTGGTTGAAGCCATAGTCTATAATATTTAAAATGTGAAAATCCCATGTATCGAAATTCCATTGGACAAGAATGACGACAGTAAAGCAATGTAATGTACATGTAATGCAATGGAATGCAAAGTAATGTTCCCTGAATGCTCCGATATTTCCATTCAATCGCCACTCAATCTAATGACTAAGCATCAAACAATTGTGTGTTAACCCTTTGGAGATGAGGTGAAGCATTGGAACGTTAGAGGTGAGGTGGGGTATGACAATGACATACCCCAATACATTTTTACTTGCAAGTCGAAATAGCAACTACATAATATTAATTGTGAGCTAAGGTATAGTTTTGTGACCAATTATCAGCTAAACTTGTGATTATTGGGAACAAGTTACTGTTTTCAATCAAAATTGAAATGGAAATCAAAGCGGCCCTCTGCAATGGCATCTTAGTGGCCATTGCTTGAAACATGTAACGTTTGCGAACACGTGGCATAATACCCGTTGTAATGGATCAATTTTGCATCGATGCAAAATTATAATATATCTAATATCTCATATCTACAACATAGTCAATTATCGCCCAATTATTTCTGCACTTAGTCGTTAATTTTTTAATTAATTAAAATCAACATGTATACGAAAAATTATAATTTCACTTGAATATGCAACAAAATAAAAATAATGTGCGTTCAAAAGTACCTTAAATTGTCCCAAAGTGTCCGTATTTCACAATCACTAAGGTAGACAAAAATATTCCAAGCTGGTTCCACCTTTTCCGTAGAAAACGCAACGTAGAATACCTGTGGGGTGTGTCATACCCCACCTCACCTCCTAAGGGTTAATGACATGTATACGATTTTATGTACCTTATGTGTTTGTAGGTTTGTACGAGTATCTAGTCATGATGCATGTATTGTACATGTATGTGTGCATATAAGTAAGTAAGCAGTGTTTAAAGTGGTGTGGGAACCGTGGGAACGGCGTTCCCACTGCTCTCCAAATTTTCTCTTGCGTTCCCACTGCTCACCATGCAATGGAACCATGATAACACATGCTTTCCAATTAAACTCTTCTTCGGCGTTCCCACTGCTCACCCAAACCACTTTAACCACTGTAAGTAAGTATATCCTTTATTGAAAAACCAACTGCTAACCGCATTTTGGTGTACAAAGGTCATCAAATAAAAAAATTAAGTATAAAGCATCCGTGTGACAAATGTTTTACGAGATAGAGAGTTTGCCTTGGGTATTATTCTATTGTGGGTTCTGGGACGTAGCGAGTATGAAACAGTTTTCACGGGAGGCAGTAGTTGATGTAATACATGTGCAGGGTTGCTGATGATGGTAGAAAAGAGGTTAGAGTCTGCTTTTCTGCAAAGTTGCTCGAAACTTTGGTAGGATTCCGGTAGATAACGAGACCGGACCAGTCGCCGTATAGTTGCCTGAAGACGAGTGCGTCCCTCTACCCCCACAAAGCCCCAACACGCTGGGGCCGCATAGAGCATCCGCGACACTGTGGTAGCATTTGTTAGGCATCACACAGAGATTGGCCCTTTACCCCATGTGCTGTTAGAACGCGGAGGGCATACATTGACTGCCTAGCCTTAATTGCAATGTTGTTAACATGCGTGTCGAGGTTGAATTGTTCTGACAAAGTGACACCTAGGATCTTCATGTGCTTTACCCTGGCGAGGCCCGGTGTAACTTTTGGAAGATCAACACCCAACCCTCTCATTGGTCGCCGAACTGTCATCTCTTGGATCTTAGAATGATTCAATTTTAAATTGCAAGAATCAGCCCATGTGGTGACATGATCGATTTCAATTCGCTATTTGTTGATGGACTAAGGAGGTATCTGTCATCCGCATACTTTATAATTTTGTTTGTAGAGTGTCTTGGTTTTAGTTTGGATATTGCCACTATAAAGTCTACAGGACCCAGCCCAGATCCTTGTACAATACTGGCGTTGATTTCGATAGCGCTCGAGGTGGCGCCCATAAATTTAGTTCTGTGCTGTCGCTTGTTGAGAAAGGCGATGATCCAGTTATATATGTTATCAGGAATTGGCAGTTCAGCTAGCTGCTCAGCCAATTAAGAATGTTGCACCGTATCAAACGCCTTTGAAAAGTCGAGTGCTACCGGATGTACATATGGGTGGGTGGTGAGCATTTCTGCAAGGTGATGTGTTATGGAGATGATGGCTGCTGAGGTTGATCCAGTGGGTCGGAAAGCATATTGGTCAGAGAATCCCATATTGCTGTGCGCCTGTGTCAAGATGGGGTAGAAAAATTTAAGCACCACAAGTCGCTCGAGCACTCTGCACAGGATGGGTGTGATCGAGATTGGTCTGTAGTCTGCTTCTGTTGCCGGTCGGCGTACTTTCGGAACTGGAGTTATGATAGCCTACTCATTTTCCATTGAGGAGGAACATATGAGTTTCTTATTGAAAGGTTGAAGAGGCATGTGATGGGTTCTGCCAATACAGATGCTGTCCTGCTCAAGAGCCAAGGTGACATCTCGTCGGGGCCAGTGGCTGTACGTCCAACAGCCTCCAGCATCACGAAGATGTTATACTCGTAGAAGATGTCATGAGTCTCATTGGTTGCTGTTGATTTAAGCCTGGGTTGCACGTATTGCTGATCTGTTGAAATATTGCCATAATGTTGATTGAGAGTAGTCGCAGTTACTCCTTCGGGTGCGTTTGCCGACTGTCTATCTGTCCCTCGTATGCGGTTGACCTACGCTCACATCTCTCTAGAGCCCCGTTTTGCGTTTTTAAAAGTCGAAGAAGTTAACGGATAATCATTGAGTTTATTCTGTTGGACAGAGCAGCAGCAGTTTAATACGCATTAAACGGAGTGTATTTGTGTATGTGAGAGCATGTATGTATTTGCGTATATACTGTATACATATGTTTGTGTGTATGCATTTGTCTCTATGCATGCATGTCTGTATGTTCACGTATATAACGTGTGCGTGTATATATGTGTATGCATGCTTGTGTGTGTATATGTGTGTATGTATTTGCACATGAAGTCTTCCTATGTATGTAGTTATGTATATCCATTATGTATCCATTGTCTTCGGATAAGAAATCGTCGGTTAAGAAATCTCTCAGCCATTTATGCAGTGCCTATTTTGAATCCCACAAAGGCACTGAACGCCAAAGATAGGTCGACTTAAAAGGCTTACAAGGTCGATACATGGCGTTAACTATTCACAATGCGATGCCTTTAGACACCTTTAATACGCCTTATACGGACCATATAAATTCTCCAGTTGCGTTTTATCGATAGTTTTGTTTGAATAGGAGGTATTTATAATAGTTTTATACTGAATGTAACGTGAGGTCGACGTCAACGACCCTGTAATCTGCAACATTTAACCCTCGGGCTACCAAGGGGGTGGTTGCCACCACCCCTAGGTTTTTTTCATCTCAAACTTTTTCCGTATGGAATAAAAATTTGACCTTTTAGGTAGCTGTAGGGGGTTCATTTACACATGTTTTGAGGTAAAATGTGAGATGATATCTCACACCGTTCAAAAGTTATACCCAATATACCTGAGGCACCAGAGGGGGTGGATACCACCCCCTAGATTTTCGACTATATCTTATCCGTCATTTAATATTAAGAGACACAAATTTTACCATTCTATAGAGGGAATGTGGGGCTACATTTCTATGGTCACTGAGTTGACCTGAGACAACCGGAAGTGCTCAAAATAAATAATAATACGCGTAATATGCGTGAAAAATGGCTGAATGGAAGGACTCCCCCCTTAGTTTTTTGTCTGTAGCGTATTCATTTGTCTTCCTGGAAGAGAAACAAAGATACCATTCTTTAGAGGGAATGAAGGGCTTCATTTGCATACCCACATCTTTGTCTTTTGAATACCGGAAGTGATCAAAATAAATAATAATACGCGTAATCTGTGTAAAATGGCTGAATACAGCATTACAACGTAAACCGATATATATGTATGGATATATATGTATGGATGTACATTTATACTATATAAACATGTGTAGGGATGATTTTGTGTATCTTTTATACATAGATTAGTTTCAAAACACACATAATCTTATATTTGTTTATCCAAAAAGTACAAAATGTACGCAATAATATACAATATTGCTAATTAATGGGTTCCGTTGTTAAAAGTGATGTAATTTCGAGGTGCATTCACATAATGTACAACTAAATATACCATTCTGTGCAGAAATGAATGCTGAATCCAATGCTATATTACAAGTTATGATATGTAAAACCAAACACGAAATCCAGGGGGGTGGTAACCACCCCCCCTTGGTAGTCAGTGTTACAAAAAAAGCTTGGTAGCCCTAAGGTTAACAAAACAATGGATACAATATCCTCCCAGCAACCCAGTTGTGTGCCATCGGATTTTCATGGGGTATTAACATCCGTTTTACGTTTTATCCAGCAACCGGGAAGCCCACTGCCTCAAATCCACTGTTTTCCTACTGGTGATATTTTTGTTCTCAAAGGCCTTAAAACCGCCTTGTCAACGTGGTCCACATAATGCTAAAGCGCTGCAGACAAATGGTGGAGAGCAAGGGCTGTCCTATAAAGCACTCATACATAATTGACACAAAAGCGGGATTTTTCAAGGCCACTAAAAGATAGAGAAGGCTTACGATCTTAAATGTTCGTTATTTCATCTCAACACATTGCACTATGCACAGTTAATCACGCCCAAATTTGGTAAAGTTATCTAATATTATAAGTCTTAGTCTGTTTACGATGTCCTTCCGTATGTATGTATGTATGTATGTATGTTTGCTTGTCCGGGTAAAGGCTCCGAAACGGAACGGTTTAGCGATTTGAAAAAATTTACAAAACATTATTACGCAACGTCTAGGTCAACGCGACTATTTTCAGTTCGCAATTTTATTTAAACGCCGATATATGGCCATTTTAAATTTCAAACTTTTCGACGAGGCTATATCTCAATACCGGTCTCTTACACCATGGCCATAGCATGGTGTAGGATATAGTAAGGCCATTTGTTCACGTCACGCATGCTAATTAAATTTGCAATCTTACGTCACACGTAGCATATAGGTCAACGCTCTGATTCGCAACCAATCACGTTGACCGTTGATTTAACATCAGAAGTGGGGACCACGGGAGAATTTCTAGGTCATCGGACTTAAAGATTCGCCAATGCAACACTTTAGCGATACGAAATTTTTAACGAACGTTTTCATTTGAATTTCTATAGATCTCAACCCAACTATATTTCAACTCAAAATTTACTTTAAATTCTTTAAATTCCGATATTTGGACATTTTAAGTTTCGATGCGGTCAGTTTCAATGCCATTGAATTATGGCAAATGCATGGGAGTATATGTTACATAGAGTTGCAATTAAACAAATTTCAAGCCAGCGCGTAAATTCGCCAGAGGGACACACGAAAAATTTTCACATCGTTAAATTCAAATTCACAGGCGTTGACGAAGATGTCGTTAAATTCAAATACACGGGCGCTGAGGAAAACCCGGGCGAACGCCGGGTAAAAACTGCTAGTAAGCATATAAAATAAGCAGCAAGTCCTGCATTGTACTGGTCCCGTGTCCAAAACCTTTGTATTCGCCCACTGCCAGCTAGAGGCCAAAGAGCAGAAAATAAACAATACAATGAAACTGTATTTGCTATTGCCCTCCTTCCAAAGTTCAGAAGTGCACCTGCGACCATACGACAGAACATCGATGGTGCAGAGCAATTGTGTGTGTGAAGGACTTGGTCAAGGTCCCTACACAGTGATTGCCTCAGGTGAGGCTCAAACTTGTACCCTCTGCGTTGCAGGCCAAGCACTGTAACCAATCGGCACCTCCCCATGTCCTACTAGGAATAAAGAGCTTTTCTTAACTTTAAGAAGACGGTGCTTTAGGGTAAGAAAAACAGAGAAAGACAGTGACCGTAAGACAGACAGTTGTGCACACAGAAGTGGCCAGATTATACCAGGGATTTACCCAACCAGAAACTGTGGCCGCTATAGCTCCCTGTCCATCGTTTCTCTTGCCTGTCGTGTACCGAGCCAAATGAACTGCGTATTAGACGCATCTTTCTATTAATAGACGTGTTTCATAATTGAACCCTCTGCGTTACAGGCCGTACTACAGGCAGTAATAATACGCCTTTTTTCGTTAAATTTAAAACTGCTAATAATAAACATGTTTCATAATGGAAGTGACGTAACAATGGTCTTTATTCGAAAATGTTTAATTCTTAATAACAGACCTGTTTCACAACTGAAGTGGCGTAAGACAGACAGTTGTGCACACAGACAGACAAAGTTAACTTTGTTAACAAAGTTAACAAAGTTAACAAAGTTAACAAAGTTAACAAAGTTAACTTTAGAAAAATTGATTTTAACCCATTAGTGCCCACGGTCCCTTTTTAGGGACACAAAGTTATAAAATTCCAGTCTAGCGTACAAGAGCCGCAAATTGATAGGGTCTTTTTGCTGTACTTACTAATGTCTATAGTATTATTTGAAACATTCTATTTCAAGAAACATAAATATTCTATACTTAAACACATTGCTTAATTTTTAGAATCGGAATAATTATTATGAATATTATTCGTGCGTCAATCCCAAGTTGTCGCTAAGTAACTTATAATACAGTGCTCGTCTTAACCCTCTAAGGGACAAGATTTTTTTGGTCTGCAAAATGTTCACAACTAATGCAAATACATTGTCTAGGGTTCTCCGGTCAACATAATGTAGTCTATTTTATGATTAGTAATACACATTTACATTTTGGTCACTTTTATTTTATGGGACAGATATGTCCCATTGTCCGTTAGGCAGTAAAAGTACATTTTTGTGCTATGTTGGACTATGTTGATTAAATGTCAGAATATGATCATGTACCATGTAGCAAAGAATTTATTTGAACAGGTATGATCTATAGATAGTTAGTGTGCAACTTGGTGAAACAGTTACGGTCACTTTGCAAACATAGAACAACACTATAGGTGGCACACTGAAATCTTGATCGGTTATCTTTGCCCCTCTTGTGACAAAGCTTACATCTCTTCCTGTCAAGCAAGATGTGAGGCAAATGATTATGTATCAACACTGGAGACGCCTTTCTTTGATTGCTCCAGTCGGAAGAGCATTCCTGCTGGAAGTACAAGTATCTATGAGACCACGAAGCATCTGCTGTCTCAACTCTAAATGTGTTATTTTGGTGTCTGTTGGGAGACTTGTAATTCAAGTAGCCATTCACCACAGCTCTATCAACCATCACCCTCAGATAATACTTATATCGGCATCAAGTTCTATTACATAATACGATTTGAGCTGGTCTTCCAGATCAACTCCTCCCACATAATTATTTGTTGTATTCCTTCACCCATAATGGAACTTTGATAACAACCTTCACAGCGGAACCTTCTGACGTCTATCTATAGGTTCTGTACCTACGGATGGTTCTGAATTGGATATGAGATGGACAGCCTTGTGTCCATCCATATCAAAAAGTTCATCTGCTTCTCTGTTGTTTGGAGGGACTGAATGTCACCTCTTGTATGCTTGCAGGCCCTAGGCATATTTGTATGATGTATGAATGTATGTATGTATTGCATGTATGTATGTATGTAAGTATGGATGGATGGATGGATGTAAGTATGCATGTATACATGCATTTATGTATGTATGTGTGTATGTATGTCTGTATGTATATAAGTATGTACGTATTTATGTGTATATGTATGTATATATGTATGTATGTATGCATGCATGTACATATGTGTTTCTACGTATGCATGTATGTATGTATGTATGTATATATGTATGTACATATGGATGTATATATGTAAGTACATATGTATATGTCTATGTATGTGTGAATGTGTATTATATGTATTTGTGTAAGTGTGAATGCATTTATGTATGTCTCTATGCATGCATATATGTATGTATGTATGTATGTATGTATGTATGTATGTTAGTATGTATGTATGTATGTATGTATGTATGTATGTATGTATGTATGTATGTATGTATGTATGTATGTATGTATGTATGTATGTATGTATGTATGTATGTATGTATGTATGTATGTATGTATGTATATATGTAAATATGTATGTCTAATATGTTTTGTATGTACGAATGCAAGTATGCATGAATGCATATATGTACGTTTTTACAATGCCCTTTCATGTGCAGGCATTTTGTACATGCATTTTATGACATTGCCTAACGGACAATGTGACATATTATGTCCCATGAAGATTTTCTTCAAAATCTTCAAGACTGTGAAAGGAATTGTTCTTGTCAATGAATATCCTCTTTTGTGAAGAGTCGATGTACATTATTTAAAAGTTTTGTAATGTATTATTCCTCTGTGAGAAAAAATAAAAAATGACAAAGTTTGTATTTTATTTTAAAAAATTAATAATTTTAAAATAAAAATATCTGGCCCCTAAAATGTGTGGTAACTCATGACAAGGTCACAATTAGATTGATCAAATACTGAACAAATAAATAAAATCGTTAAACAAATCCATTTCCTCAATCTAATAAATCCAGGCACTTTTTTCTGACATGGGACATATATGTCCAATATCCCTTAGAGGGTTAAAGAAGCACAATGTTATCTATTGTTTAGCGACGTCCTGGGATTGGCGCGAGATGGATAATCATAGCATATTTGTGGATTTATTAAGTGCCACTGTCTAATGACAAAGTATCAATCGATGGCGCTGAGCAATCGTGAGTGAAGGACTTTCTCAAGGTCTCTAAACAGTTCCCGTCTCGGACAAGGAGGATCGAACCCATACTCTCCGCGTTGCAATGAAAGCACTCTTCCAATCGTCTACCGTGACCCACACATCTTTTGTCAAATTCAATCGATTCCTGCTGAACAATCCAGACTTTTGATTGACATCACTCGATGTTACCAGACTTCCTTTGTTTATTAACACGTTGTGGCCGACAAAGACCGTTAGCGTCGACCTTACACAATGGAGGCAGTCGAAAGATTGTTGACGATAAAGCGTAGGAATTGGCAGCTTATTACGACATAGGCCGCATTTGCCTTATTTATAGCGTTAGACGACACCCTGTTAAAGGTGTTTAAGATGAATATTATCTATTATTAGCGACATCTTGGGATTGGCGCGCGATGAACGGTCATAATATATTTATGCATTTATTAGGACCCAAAGAATAATGACCATGCATCTATCGATGTCGCTGAGCAATCGGGGTGGGGGGGCCCTATAGCGCATTGGATAACACACTGGCATAGAGAACGTGAGGTACCGAGATCGAGGTCCGTAGGTGGACACACTTTGTAGGCTGCCATTAGCGCCGTGTATTGCAGGCTGTCTGTGTTCTGTTAGTAGTTAAGATTTATGTCTTCTGTCATTTTGTGTTCTTGTGAGTTGTTTAATAGTCATAACATGTAAATGTACAGCCCAGTGCGTTCGTCAGGCGCTTCATTAAAGAAAAGATATTATTATTATTATTATTATTATTATTATTATTATAAGACAAATTTATTTCTTTATAAAACCAACAAACTTATTACAGACTGATCAAAAATGGCTGTTTCAATAATTTTAAAAGCCGTCATTCAGTCCTGGGCTACTGTTGTTGCAGTCCGCGGTGGCTAAAACAGACAGAGAGTTTCCAATCTGTAGGGCGACCGATAGGCGTTGCAGCAGATGACTGGTCTCACGCTGGTCGCCTGTCGCTGCTGAGACCTTGCGTCCCAGTTCTTGAACAAACTGCAGTGATTCTGTGTGCCAGCTTCCTGCAGTTTCGACTGCAACAGGGACGAAATGATGTGATTGTGTGATAGCAGCGTACTTGGTTTCCTTGTTGCGAGCTGCCTTTTCCGCTGCCGCACCTGCGTTTTGCGATGTTATATGTTCGTAGGATGCAGCGAAAGTATCTGGCACCGTGACATCCCATGCCAAGCAACGACCTCTGTACCAAGGTATGATGGTGACTCCGTCAGGCCTTTTGCCGTCTGATCTGGAGAGGCCATTGGGCTCTTTGATGGCAGGTATTTTGGCTCTGGTGAAAGCTCGCCAAATAACGTCGTTGAGCATGCCATGTCGATGTTGTCTACCTGCTCCTTTGATGCACGAGAATCCATGATGACCGTTGGGTTCCACTATGACACCACATTTGCAAGTGTGTTTTTCACACAAAGCAGTGCCCAGCCGGATACCAGATGCGATTCTTAGGACCTCTCCTGACATCCGTAATCCTGCTGTCGTGATTGGAAGTGCATGAAGCCAGTCTCCAGAGTGTGGCGATTGCACGGCTAACAACCTGGCTTTAACGGCAGAATCACTCGCTCTTTCTGATAAGGCTTGAAGTGCATGTGAGATTAGTTTGCTGTCCCAATCTCTTTGTATATGAGCCTTCTGCTCGACGGGAGGAGGTGCGTTCGATCTCGATGACCACGAAACAGTAGCCTCCTCTACCAATGGATCTGTGAGCTTTACAGCGACTTCGTGTAGCAGTCGGTCTTGAAGGCTTCGCGTGCCAGCGGCTGATGCCAAAAAGGCGGAAGTTGCCAGCATAACGGCACTACGAATGCCCAGACCACCGTTTCTCACAGGTAAAGATGCCTGTATCCATTGATCGTCGCTCATGTGGATATTGAGAAGGCTACACAGACCAGTTCTCGAGACTTCGTCGAAATCGTGTAGAAGTCCTTCGTTTAAGAAGCAGGCTGACGTTCTTAACGTGTATAGCAGCTTCGGTATACTTAGGCTACTCCTCAGCAGGGTGAACGAATCGTGTGGGTGAAGCATCTCCAGCCTTGTTATGACTACCTCCAGATCTTTGATCTTTTTCTGGATGGATTTATCGACAGCCTTTCCTGGTAGTAGCGGTGCTCCCAGCAATGTCAGATCTTCAACAGCGACATTTTCAAACTCGGCGAAGGTCTTAATCTTGTGTGCTTCGTCATAACTTCTAGCAGAAGCTTCGCATTTTGTTCGATTCAGCTGTAGACCATACGTGGGCGCCTGTTCCTCTATCAAGCGAATGTCGTTCTCAATTTCATCAGTCGGTCCAGCAAGAGTAAGATCGTCCATATATCCTATAGTCAATGGAGTTGTCAAACTCTCTAGAAGCGGATGTATCGCCAGGCAAAACTCCAGTGGTCCTAAGGGGTCTCCTTGTTGTGTGCCTTCCTCGGACAGAATGGTATGCTGTCTGGTCTGTAGCTGGGGGGTGTAGGCATAGTTGTCATATACGTATCTGTATATTTCCGGAGCTTTTGCTGCCACCGCCTCTAACATTGAGTCTCTTCTCAGAGCATTGAAGGCATTCGAGAAGTCCAGTTTCACTATGATATGGTTTTCAGGCATCGACTGTAAGTAACGTCTGGTTGCGTGGACAGCAGCCTCGGCACCTCCGAGTTTATTATTATAATTATTATTATAATTATTATTATTATTATTATTATTATTATTATTATTATTATTATTATTATTATTATTATTATTATTATTATTATTATTATTATTATTATTATTATTATTATTATTATTATTATTATTGTTATTATTATTATTATTATTATTATTATTATTATTATTATTATTATTATTAATATTATTGTAATTATTATTATAATTATTATTATTATAATTATTATTATTATAATTATTATTATTATTATTATTATTATTATTATTATTATTATTATTATTATTATTATTATTATTATTATTATTATTATTGTTAATATTATTATTATAATTATTATTATTATTATTATTATTATTATTATTATTATTATTGTTAATATTATTATTATAATTATTATTATAATTATTATTATAATTATTATTATTATTATTATTATTATTATTATTATTATTATTATTATTATTATTATTATTATTATTATTATTATTATTATTATTGTTAATTATTATTATTATAATTATTATTATTATTATTATTATTATTATTATTATTATTATTATTATTATTATTATTATTATTATTATTATTATTATTATTATTATTATTATTATTATTATTATTATTATTATTATTATTATTATTATTATTATTATTATTATTATTATTATTATTTTGCACAGATATGTCATTGTTTGTTGTACTTCCAAATGACATGATGTCATAACGTACGTCATATACGTCACATACAAGTATGTCGTCAACGGCTTTTAATACTGTTCTTATACAAACGTATATATCTACGCAATGGAAATGACGCTAGAATGAACATAGTAGACTGCTGGGAGCCTAGGAAAGTATTTCATCAATCAGCAGAGTCATGTGTGCCCTGTGTGGACAGGGCACACATTCTTATGGCATTCCTTGCACAAAGCTTTTTCCCGTCTGTCTGGGACAAGCTTGGCAACGTCCTCGTTTCTTTGAAACCACACTACGCTCGTGAATAAGTTGGTGCCCTGCGCTTAGCGTCTAAATGACGCTGTATTAATTTCGAGATTACGATTAGTAGCAAACCAGCATTTAACAGTTACGTTTGAATAACATAACCTTTCAATTTCATTTCACACTGCGCCACAAACGACTGGAATTCTGTGTCGATGGATGGATCCTCAGTTTAACGGCAGCTTATGACAACACAGGCCGGCGCCGCCGACAAAGATTATTTTTGGCATATTACAGCTCATTCTGTGTCGAAGGCAGTTTATGAATTTATATGATCGTCAGAGAGCGTCTTAAAGGTGTCTAACGGCACAGTCGCGTTATCGCATTGTTTGGTTTTCAAGACATTTGATAAGATTTATTTCGCGACAATGACAAACGATTTCTTTGAACAACCCTGTTAAACGACACGGCGCTCGTGAATAAGCTGGTGCCCTGCGCTTATTTTCTAAGTGGCGCTTTAATCATTTAGAGGTTACGATTAGTAGCAAACAGTATTTAACTGTTACGTTTGGCAACCATTGCCTTTAAATTTGAGTTTACTCTACAATTCTATCGAGTTCGGTGAGGTAACGCAGTTGTTGAATTTATATCGATGGTAGAAAGCGTGTTAAAGGTGTCTAACGGCACAACCGCATTATTCATAGTATAGCGAAATCTGAAGGTTTTTAGGACCGGTAACGTTGATCTTGAGTGGTGTATGTATGCACGTATCGTAATCGTAATCTCGATATTTTTACAGCGCCCGATAAAACTAAGTAGAGGGTGCGAGCTTACTCACGGGTGCTTAGTCAAAATAGAGTCGATAGGAAGGTAAGGTGATCAGGCGCAGTCAAAGCAAGTGAGACATCCTACAAGCGATTATTAAGTAAACAGGAATTCATTCAGTATTAAACAGTTTTTTGCACCACTGTGTGGTCACTGTAGGGAAGTTGACATCCAACTGCTGTTACGAAAGCACAGGGAGGTATAATATCATTTAGAAGGGGATAGTATAATAGATGACACTCCTGCCTGAATTTTTCAGGGCCCGGTTCGATTCCCGTAAGGCCCCCTGGATTTAGCGCATGCCTTCATTTCCAAAAGTACAATGAGCTTGCGCCTTGCATGGCTGCAACTTCGTTGATTCGTGTCTTCTGTTATTTGTGTTCTTGTGAACTGCTCAATCGTCATTACATGTACTTGTACAGCGCAGTGCGTTGTCAGGCGCTTCATTAGAATAAATATTATAATTATTATAAAATACATCTTTTCAAAGTCCTTTATCGTCGATGGGAGAAAATTTTATGCAGTTCTAGTTGTGCGTGGAAACTTATTTTACAGGGAATTTGGGATTGTAGTAGTAGTAGTTTCAGTTTAGTTTCAGTAGTTTCATATTGCATTTACGATTTAGAGCTTTTGACGTATATATCGCATAGATTGGAAGTGTTTTAATGGTGTCTATCGAGACAATAGCATTATCCATTCTTTAGCGATATCTAGCCTACGGGTTTCAAGGCCGTTTACGGCGAATTTACCTTACCATGGTAAGCGTAATCTCGGGATTTATACAGCGCCCAAAAGAGCTAAGTGGCGGGAACTAGATTAATCATAGGAATTCATTCGAAGCAAAATCGATCTGGCTCGGTAAGTTTCACTTAGACAAATCATTATTATTAGACTGTTTAATTGCGAGTTAAGCTTCGGCCACAAGTCAACTTTACTTTATAAGCATTTTGAACTACTGACGTTCGATAGAAATTACTTCGAGCATTTCTCACCGATCGTATGACATAATACAAGACCACTTTTACTTATAGGGCGAATATCAAGCTTTACAGATGTACGTGTATAGCTATAGCTATTACAATAATAATAATTTGGCGACCGAGAGAAATAAATTAATCAATAGTTATAATCGTATTATTTTGTAAACTCGAGCTTTCTAGAACGCCCACGAAAGCGAAGTCGTTTCTCCATACAGTCTCTTACAGGGTAAGATCGACGTGAACGGCCATTGACTGCCATAATATGGTGATAAACACATGAAAAACTGCATAACATCGGGTGGTGCAAGTCCAAAGGCTGGATTATCAAGGAGGGCGACGCTATTTATCTATCGATGATATCGGCCACAGGATGTCTCCACACAACGCGAAACCCACCTACCATGGAGAAGTGCCAGTCCGAAGGCTAGATTAAAGGGAGACGATAATCAGCTTCGTTATTATACAGCGTCGTGAAACCGAATTTGCCGGCTTAGTAGACGTGCTTCAATCTGCACAATGGTTCTTGTGGTTATGTGGTGCGCTCATCCGAAAGCATCAGGTTCAAATACCAAGGAAGAAGAAGAAAAAGAAGAGCAGTTCCTTATGCTTAAGCTGAGTGTTTTCTTAACCTCAGCGTCGCCGTTTGTTTATCCCACCAGCAGCCTACGGCCAAAGTACTTATAATAGCGGAGTTGGTTATGAGGCGTAAGCAACCCAAATCTCGAATAAAATTTCTGCCCCGTCTGGGATTTGAAACCGACCACTCGATTAACAGTCCTACACGCTAACCACTAGACTATCACGCGCTGAAGTTACTGATGGCTACCTAATGAAATCTTTTAATGTAGGTATCAGGACATTTAACATAGCTCATTTTCAGTCAACGCAGAATCGATTGGCAGGTTAAGATGGCCATTCACCGTCACAGTTGCAGAGATATGAGACAAGAGATTTGTTTTAGCAACTCCTCTGAAACGACGCAGCGCTCGTGAATAAGATGGTGCCTTGCGCTTAGCTTCCAAGTGACGCTTTATTAATTTCGATATTACGATTAGAAGCAAACTATATTTGACTGTTGCGTTTGGTTTGAAGAACCTTTCAAGTCTAGTTCACCTTACATTTACAGAAGTAGACAGGGAGAACTGTATAAAAGTTTATAATTTCGACGTTATGGTCGGCAACTACCCATAGGCCTAAAGCAATCATTCGTTAACGAAAACGTAGTTTCTGAATTTATACCGACGGCGGAGAACATTTTAAAGGTGTTTAATGATACAATCGCATAATCTATTGCATAACGAAATCTTACGGTTTCTAGAACCGGTAACGTTCAACTTGCTTACCAGATTATTGTATGGATGCATGAATCGTAATCGTAATCTTGAAATTTATACAGCGTCCTAGAAAGTTAATTAGAGGGAACAGGATAATTAACAGGCCATCAATCAAAACAGAATCGACAGACGGTTAAGGCGATCAGGCTCAGTCAAAGTCACTGAGACATGAGACAAGCGTTTAGTAAGTAAACATTAACTCATGTAGTATTAGTATTTGACGCTATCTTGCTTCCTCTGTGGGGAAGTTGAGATCCACGTTGCGTTACGAGAGCACAGGGAGTGATCTGGCGATTAAATTAACAGGATTTAATTAATTTTATTAATAAATTACCATTGAGAGTTAAACGACATCTTGTGGCTTTATGGGTAGTTGCCGACCATAACGTGGAAATTATAAACTTTTATACAGTTCTCCCTGTCTACTTGTTTCATTTTCAATGCAATAATACAATTAAATGCTTTTGACGAATATATAGCTTCAGTTGTAAGCGTTTTAAAGGTGTCAACAGGGCAATCCCATTACCCATTGTTTAGCCATATCTTACGGCTCTCAAGGCCGTTTATTTCGAACTTACCTTACCAGAATAAACTGAATCTAGATTTATAGATTTTTATAAGCTGCTTGATGCCACAGTAATAACGAGAACTGCTTAAAATAATTTATGTCGACGTCAACGGCCATAATTGGCATAATAATAATTATGTAGTTAAACTCTGGATCCAATCCAATCGATATGATTAATTTGGTGAAGTTGAGTCGTAGAGTAAGGCCGAGATTAACGGTCCTTGGCTGTCACAAGATATCGCTGCACAAGGTAAAAACTGGCTCCCATCTTTTGGTGCCAGTCCGAAGCCTGGATAGAGGAGGAGGGTGAAGCAATCCATCTTCCTTAATACACATAGGCTTCGCTATCTAGAACAGACTGACTAGTTAAACCGAAAATAAACTATCACTACGGATGAAAAGATATTCAATCCAACCATGAAGAGATGACTTAACAGAGATCAACGTAATAAGCTTTGAAAGCAACATGATGTCGCGAAACAATTGATGACACATTGCTCGTCTTAGACACCCCTACAAATAATTATTGAGAGGCTATAAATAAAATCATAACTTTATTCACCATAATTTTTTCAAAACTACCAAATCCAGCATTAGGTAAGGTCGACGTCAACGGTCCTTAGCGGCCAAAAGATGTCTTTACACAACGAAAAAGCTGCTTACCTATGGGGTAGGGCCCGTCCGAAGGCTGGAATAAGGAGGAGGGCGACGGCAATCATCTTCGTTATGACACAGCGTCGTTAAACGGAAACTGCAGACATAATATAAGGCATGATTCAATCAGCACGCACTTCGAAGACTCAATGGTTGTCTTTTCAGAAGAAGAAGAGAAGAGCATTTCTTTATGCTTAAGCTAAGAGTCAGCCATGGATGAAGTGTTAGCGGCTTTAAATTTCTTAACCTCAGCATCTTAGGGCGAGTGGCCAGTCCTCTCCCTCGCCGTCTGGCCATAGCAACAACAGGGAACGGCCACAGTACTCATTATAGCTGAGTTGACTATAGAAGGCGCAAGCAGCACAAATCTCGAACCAAATGTCTGCCCTGGTTGGGATTTGAACCCTAGACCTCTCGGTTTACAATCCATCAGTCTTACCACTAGACTATCACGCGCTGAAGTTACTGATGGCTGCCTAATGAAATCTTTATACTTACTGTTTCAGGACATTTAATTTCAGTCAACTCAGAATCGATTGGCAGGTTAAGATGACCATTCTTCGGGTAGTGACAGTCCGAAGATTGGATTAATAAGGAGGGCGACCTTATTCATCTCTCTCAAGGCTACAGCGTTAACATGAAATTACCATTACGAATGAAAAATGCCAAAAATAATCTTTGTCGGCGGAAACGGCCTATGTTGTCATAAGCTGCCGTTAAACCCTGGATCCATCCATAGCTGTATGTATGTATGTATGTATGAGCACTTGTTATAGCGCCCCTTCAAGATTTCTACTCAGAGGCGCTCCCGACTACAGCGTGGACACTGAATCGGAGTTTCACGTCGAAGTGCATGAGCAATTGCGAGTGAAGGACTTGCCCAGGGTCCCTACGCGGCGGCTTGAGGTGGATTCGAACCCGCAACCCTCCGGCCGCAAGGCACCGAACATACCCCTACACCACCGCGCCCCAATAATATGCCCCAAAAAATCTTTGTCGGCGGAAACGGCCTATGTTGTCATAAGCTGCCGTTAAAATCTGGATCCATCCATCCATCGTTATATTGCGTAAGATTTAGTGGACTAAGTGCCAAGTTAAGTGGATATACACGGTACTCGAATCCACAACCTTTACCACAACAATGAATACTAACCTCCAAAGCAACCCATTTGGGTGCACTCGGATGTCTATGGTGATTAACATCCGTTTTACGTTGTAACAAGCAACTGGGGTGAGCCATGGTCTATCAGTTGACGTGCTGGAATATCAACCGAGCGTTCGGCTGTTCATATTCAATGTTTTGCTACTGATGATATTTCTGTTCAGAAGGGTTTTTAAAATCGATATGATAATATGGAGTAGCGCTAAATATTATTTTACGCATTTCTTTAGCGCCATTATCCAATGGACAAGCATCAATCGCAGTATGTATGTATGTGTCTGCATGTCTATATGCATATTTTTGTATGTCTGTATGTGTGTATGTCTGTATGTATGCATGTCTCTGCATGCATGCATGTATGTGTGATTTTATATATTTGCATGTGCATGAATGCATGTATGTTTGCATGTATGTATGTATGCATGTATTGTATTGTATTGTATTTGAACACTTGTTATAGCGCCCCAACCAGATTTCCCATTCAGAGGCGCTCCCGACTACTGCGCGAACGCTGAATCGGAGTTTCACGCCGAAGCGCATGAGCAATTGCGAGTGAAGGACTTGCCCAGGGTCCCTACGCGGCGACTTTGAGGTGGATCCGAACCCGCAACCCTCCAGCTGCAAGGAACCGAACATACCCCTAAACCACCGCGCCCCAGTTGTGTTGTGATGTGTTGTATTGTGTGTTGTATTGTACTCCACGTTTATAATGCGACCGAGCCACCCGCAGTAAAGATCCGAGAAATTAATCTCTGATAATCCGACCCGACCGGGAAGCGAACCCGGGGCGCCGGCGCGGAGAGCGGGCACCAACCTACTCGGCCACTCAGGATCCTATATATATGTATATGTGTATATGTGTGTGTGCATCTATTTATCTGTGTATGTGCATGTGTGTATGTATCTTTTGGTGTGTAGGCCTATGTATTTCAATTGTGTTCGGAAAATATACGAAATTTATCCGTCATTTATGCAGCGCCTCTTTAGAATTTAACAAACGCAATAACCTCTCTAATCTTCATAAATCTTTGGATAGACAAGGTCAACACGAGGGGCTCAGGAGGTCGCTATAAATGCCGTTAAACCATTGACAATGCGATGCACTTTACACACCTTTAATACGCCTTCGATTGACCGTATAAATTTGTGTCAAATTGGGGCTCATAGTAACTGTTAATAAAATATTGAACTCAGGTTACTAGAATGATGACTTTACACGCTGGAGAATGCAATGCTCTCTTTAGACACCTTTAATAGGCTTTCGATAGAGATTCTAAATTCGTCATTCCGTTATTTCGCTACTCCTACAGCAGCGTTTGAATGTAATAATAATTTTGAGGTCGACGTCAACGGCCTTAGAGTCCGTAAGGCTCAGCTAAACAATGCTCAGTTGTTCATACTACGTTGTTAGCAACCCATTTGAATGGCATTTGTATTATTTAATCCACCCAATCCTACACTAATTCACCGAGCCATATCCTAACCCATCGAATTCTACCCTAATTCATAAAATCCAACTCTAATCCATCAAATTCTGCCCTTCTATGTGTGCCTGTCTGTCTGCTCGTCTATGTCTGTTTCTGGCACACGGAATTGAGACTCCAATAATTTCCTCACAGAACTGTAGACATTCCAGATTTATCCTAAACCATTCCTAGATACAGTCCAAATATTCCATATGCATCTAAAAATCACAATTCGAGTACTACTCTAAATCCATTCCAAATACCATTCAAGAATCATCTGGAGCTCAAACCTCTGTACATTCAATCTCCGTCCTAATATCTATTATTAATAATTACGCATTATCACGTGCCACCATCCATTGGCAGACATTTTACCCGTTGTTTATAACCATTTTGTGGCCACCAATGGCCGTTACGCACAATTTACCTTACGTGGGTACCATGACTTTGACAAATTTATCGAAGGATAGATCCTCATTTTAACGACAGCTTATGACAACAAAGGCCGTTGTCGTCGACAGAAATTGTTTTGGCGTATTGCAGCTTTATATTTGTCGATTAAGCCATTTCACGAATTATTTTATAGATTAAATCATTTCACGAATTTATAGAATTTGGAGAATGCATGTAAAAGGTGTCTAAGACGTATACTGTATTATTCATTGTTGGACGACACCCTCCGGCTGCCAAGGCCAATTACATCGATCTGTATGTTTGTTTGTATGTGTGTATGCAGGTATGTCTGTATATAAGTGTGTGTATGTACGCATTTGCATATGAAAGTATGTATGCATGGGGCGCGGTGGTGTAGAGGTATGTTCGGTGCCTTGCAGCTGGAGGGTTGCGGGTTCGAATCCACCTCAAAGGGGTATATTTGGTGCCTTGCAGCCGGAGGGTTGCGGGTTCGAATCCACCTCAAAGCCGCCGCGTAGGGACCCTGGGCAAGTCCTTCACTCGCAATTGCTCATGCGCTTCGGCGTGAAACTCCGATTCAGTGTCCGCGCTGTAGTCGGGAGCGCCTCTGAGTAGAAATCTTGAAGGGGAGCTATATAAATATCTGAAATGAATGAATGAATGAATCTGATGACAGCAATGTCTTTTTACTGATAAATCAATAGATGTATTGCAGCAGAAAGTAAATAAGGAACTTGAAGTAATATCAAACTTGTTTAAAGCCAATAAACTTTCACTCAATCTGGACAAGACATGTTATTATACTGTTCCGTGGTCACCGTAAACCAGCTCTTCAACAAGCAATGGAAATTATGATAGATAACAGGGAAATAGTGCAAACTGAATGCACCAAATTTCTTGGTGTTTATGTAGATCGGCTCTGCAATGGAATGAGCATATCACACATGCATCAAAGAAATTAGCAAAAAATATAAGTGCTCTGTCACGAATTAAGCATTATCTGACTAAACCTGTTCTCCGACAGTTATACTACACGCTGTGTTTTCCTTACTTATCATACTGTAATATCTGCTGGGGCTCACATTACTCCTCTAGATTAAAACGCCTTGAGACTCTCCATAAACGTGCCATACGTGTGACTTGCTTACTGGGATGGTGTGATAGTACAAAATTAATATTTAAAGAGCACAATATTCTAAAATTGAATGATATTACAAAATATCAAATTGGACTATTCATGTACTGTTATCGTTATAGGCTTCTTCCATCACTGTTTGATAAGTATATTTCCTTAAAGGTGTAGCTATCCATGGACATGATACTAGAGCATCCTGTAAATATCGAACCCCAGGGGCACGAACCAGGACTAAGCAGTTCTCAATTAAATGCTCAGGTCCACCACTTTGGGATTCTCTTCCTCCAAATTTAATAAATATATTACACAATACACATGGCTCAATTTAAAGCTCAATCTCTGGAACATATAAAAAGAATAGAATGACTCGATAGATTGTACCTTAGTTAAGATTGTTTATAATGTACAACTGTGAACATTATAATCTGTTTTGTTTTGATTTCGTTTGTTTGTTTTAAAACTTGTACTGCAATGTTTTGTTATTTAGTTGTTTGGCTATGATTTAGCCCTAAAAAGAGAAGGAAGAAGAAAAGCAATAAGAGCAGCTCCTTAAGCTTAATCTGAGAGTCAGCCATTGGTGAAGTGTTAGCGGATTTAAATTTCTTAACCTCAGCATATGAGAGCAGTTGGCCAGTCTTCTCCCTCGCCGTCTCATCTTCCCACCAACAGCGTAGATCACTGTACCTCTGTAATGGAGTTGGCAAGGAGATGCAAGGAGCACAAATCATAATCATACATATTATATTTGTGCATTTATTAACCCTTAGGAGGTGAGGTGTGGTATGACACACCCCATAGGTATTCTACGCTGCGTTTTCTACGGAAAAGTTGTAACCATCTTGGATTATTTTTGTCTACCTTAGTGAATGGGAAATACGGACACTTTGGGACAATTTAAGGAACTTTTGAAAGCACAATCTTTTAAATCTTGTTGCATATTAAAGTGAAATTAATTTTTTTTTTTTTTTCTGTTTAACGACTAGCTGTGTGGTAACATAGACCATTAGCGTCGCCCTCCTCCTTTTTCCAGGCTTGGAGTTGAAAGTTAATATTTAATTTTATATAATTATTATATCGACGTTTTGAAACTTTTAATGTAATGTAATGTAATGTAATATAACAAGACATTTAAATAGCGCCACTTAAGAATCTCACAGAAGCGCTCAACACGTGGCCATCAAACAGCTGAAAAAGTGCGTCTTTAAGAGTCGAGAGAAAACCATGTAACCACATGCACTGTCATGCAGCATTAGTGGCACGCACAGATGGCGGAAGAGTATTCCAGATCCGTGGCGCCGCAATCGAGAAGTCCCGACGAGCACAAGTGGTAGTTCGAAACGAAGGTACAATCAAGTCATTACGCGAGGCAGACCGGAGAGCCCGCCGACCAGTTTGAGTGTCAACTGGAAGGCACAGTTCAGCAAAGTAGTCCAGAGCAGTGCCAGTCGTTACCTTCCAAACCAGCATAGCGATCTTGAATTTAACACGATCAGCAACTGGAAGCCAGTGTAGCTCACGCCGCATGTAGTCGGATATGTGTGAATATTTCGGCAGGTCAGTGAATGAGTGCGTGTGCGTGTGTGTGCAAGTATGTGTGAGCATGTTGGTATGTATTTGCATATGTATATATTTATGTTTGTAAGTATGTATGCATGTATAGCCATTCATTCATTACGAAGTTTTATATAGCGCCCCTTCAAGGTTACTACTCAGGAGCGCGCCCGACCCCAGCACGGATGAAAAGGACAGTTTTGAGGCAAGTACAGAAAGATTCAGAGTGGATTCTGGGATGCAAGCGCAGCGCCAAAGGGAGCCCATTCCAGAGGGATGGGCCAACCACTGAGAAGGCTCGATTCTGCTTAGTAGCTGTGCGGCAAAAGGGACCATGAGCACGCCCCGCTCAGTAGAGCGGAGAGAGCGACGACCCGGAGCACCCAAGGTAGGGCAGCAGAGGTCGCGTAGATAGCCATTGTCTTCGGGTAAGAAATATCTTCAGTTAGGAAATTTATCCGCCATTTAGAACCTCACAAAAGCAATGACCCTCTCTAACTCGCATGAATCTGTCGACAGAGAAAGTCGATTTGAACTGCTCAAGAGGTCGCTAGATGGCGTTAAACCATTTATAATGTAATACTCTCTTTAGACACCTTTAACACGTCTTTGATAGACCATATAAATTGGTTAGTTGCGTTCTATTGATAGATGTACCGAACTTTAACGCAGTTTCTGTGTCAAGTGAAGTCGTCGTCAACGAAATTGGATACACAGCGAATAATAAACAATGGCTACAGTAACTATCCTCCGAAGCCACCCAGTTGGGTTCTACCGGATTTTAAGTCGTATTGACATCCGTTTTACGTTGTAACCGGCAACTGAGGTGTGCTATGGTCTAGTGGTCACTGTACCACTGTAATGGATTTGGCAAGGAGATGCAAGGAGCCCAAATCATAATCATATATATTATAATATTATTTGTGCATTTATTAAGCACCACTGTATAATAACCAAGCATCAATTGATGGTGCTGATAAATTGCGAGTGAAGGACTTGATCAAGGTCCCTATTATACACTGTACAGAAACCGTCTCAGAGGAGGAGGATCGAACCTGTAGGCTATGCTGTCCTCGTTGCAATGAAAGCAATCTAAATAGACTAAAGATAGCGATAAATGGCAGTCGCTGAAGTTATATTCAGGTTGAGAGCGTTTTCACCTTGTACCATCAGTTCGTGGAACTCTAGCGACCGTCGTGACCAGCTTCCTCCAATCCTCCCTGCTTCGTACCGCGTCCCTTAGTTGTGCGAGGCTCATCGCTGTCCTCCTATATATCTCTTCCATCCAGCGAGTTCTCGGCCGACCCCTACTCCTCCTCCCTCCCCGCACGCCAGCATCATCTCCTTCTCCAATCCCTCTGCTCTCATCACGTGTCCAGAGTACATCAATTTCTGTCTGATGGCCCTTTGTTGCAGTGTCAAGTCTCCTCTTAGTTGCCCTATCTCCTGGGATGACAGATGCATTTGTTCTCTTTTCTGTCCACGATATCCCCAGCAATCTTCTCCATATCCACATTTCGCACGCATCAATCTTATCTTCTGTCGCTTTTGTTTTTGTCCACGTCTCGCAACGGATAGTCATAATATATTTGTGCATTTATTAAGCACCGCTGTCTAATAACCAAGCATCAATCGATGTCGCTGAGCACTTGCGAGTGAAGGACTTGATTAAGGTCCCTATACACTGTACAGAAACCGTCTCAGAGGAGGAGGATCGAACCCGTACTCTCCTCGTTGCAATGAAAGCACTCTAAATCATCAAAAGATATAGCGATAAATGGCAGTCGCTGAATTTATATTCAGGTGGAGAGCGTTTTAGCGGTGTCTAATGAGACCAAAGCATCACCCATTGTTCAGCGACATCTTACAGTTTTAAAAAGCGAGCGCTCAAACCAATCGGCTACCACGCATCAATCGCGCTGACAACGAACCATTGCTATAATTATAGGGTTTGTTACAATACATTACATAATCGATAGATACTTAGACTTATAGTGTGTATGATCGTTTGCATTTAGCATGAAGCAGGACTACACATTGCCTCCGAAAGACGATAGACAGTTTATCCCCAGAGCCCTATATAGAAGTTCTCTTGGTGATATAGGCTAATCTGACATTGTATGACTAAAAACACCATACTCATTTTAAACTTTTCTATTAGGCTACTATTATGTATCAGATAGCGGTGTGTCTACCTGTTTCTTACCAATAAACGAATATATTATAATTATGTCAACTGAGGGTCTGGGTTCAAATCCCCATCAGGGCATAATTTTGTTACGGGATTTCTGCTTCTCCTGCGCCCCTACCCAACTCAGCTATTACGAGTACACTGACCGTACACCGTCTGTGAGAAGATGAGACGGCGAGGGAGCAGACTGGCCACCCGCGAATTTCAAATAAAATTAAATGAAAATTAAAGCCTCTCTTTTACAATGTTCTTCTGTCTATCACCCCTCAGGTTATCCCTTCAAAAGTCCTATCCAGTTCCACTCTAATCCATCTGTACATTCAAACTCCATTCTATTGTTTATTATTACAATTAATTTAACCCTATGACGCACACCTTCCTGGCCAACACATTTAGCACACCTGGGGTCAAATTTACCCCACCGATAACAAGGGTGGATTTAATACCATTTTAATAGAAAGTCGAAATGAATGCTCCAAGTTTAGGTTGGACAGAGTGCGTACATGTACGGAAAATGTTTGAATCATGATACAATGTTAGATTCAATGTACGAAACAAAAAATCGTTTGTTGTAACCTAAGTATTCGACACCACAGTGATCGTTCTAATGCTGGAAATGAAAGTTCTTGTGACGTCTGTGGTAAGTATGTAGGTATGTATGTATGCATGTATGTATGTATGTATGTATGAATGTATGTATGTATGTATGTATGTATGTATGTATGTATGTATGTATGTATATATGTATGTACATATGTATGTATGTATGTACGTATGTGCGTATGCATGCAAGGATGAATCTATGTATGATGGGATAGATGTATGCATGTATATTTGTATGTATGATACTATGTATGTATGTATGTATGTATGTATGTATGTATGTATGTATATTATTATGTATGCATGCATGCAAGTATGTATGTATGTATGTATGCATGCATGTATATATTTGTATGTATGTGTGTATATACATATACGCATGAACATGTATATAATTATGTATGGATGTATATTGGTATGTATTTATATGTGTATGTATGTATGTGTGTATGCATGCATGTGTGTATGTATGTATGTGTTATGTATGTATGTATGTATGCATGTAGCCTATATATGTAGGGATGTATATTTGTATGTATATATATGTGTGTGTGTATTGATGGATGTATATATGTATGTATGCTTGTATTTATGTAGTTATATATGTATGTATGTATGCATGTGTATATATATGCATGTATGTGTGTATTTGTGTATATAACGTAGCCTGGTTTATGTTATAGTCAATGTTACAGCCTGGGGTCAGATTGACCCCAGGTGTGCTAAATATGCCCGAGTGTCATTCTTATTGTTGTATCATTGAACCTAGAATTCTAAACTCTTCGAATTTTTCCATATAGGTAGAGGGATGAATTGCTGAGGAATTTGAATTATTTCAGATTTTTACTATTTGTATCAACGCAGCTATTCAAGGAAATTCCATCGATGGGGTCAAATTGACCCCAGGTGTGCGTCATAGGGTTAAGGCATTTATGAAGTGAAACAATACAATTGCTGACATTTTATCCGTTGTTTATAATCACTTTCTGGCCGTCAAGGGCCGTTAACGCCGAATTTATCCTACGTGTTCTTACGCCTGTGGTAGAGTTTAGCGATTCAACTCATTAATTTTGCTGAATTTATAGTATCGGAAAACTGAGTGTTAAAGGTGTTTAAAATTAACTGTGTTATTCATTGTTTAGGGACACCTTGTGGCTGCCAAAGACAATTTTGTCGGCCGTTAACTTACATTCTAATTAGATATTAGATAAGATAATCATTTCCATACGTGGCTGTAGTTCCTGTTTAACGACGCTGCGTCTAAATACAGAAAATAAGCGTCGCCATCCTTTACGAAAGAAGGGTTTGAATCTAATAATAATAATAATAATATCTTTTCTTTAATTTAGCGCCTGACAAACGCACTGCGCTGTACATTTACATGTTATGCAATTGAAACAATCTTAACTAGTTAACTACTAACAGAACAGACAGCCTGTAATACACGGCGCTAATAGCAGCCTACAAAGCAAATCCGCCCTAACGGGGGCTCGAACTCGGTACCTCTCGCACTCTTCGCCAGATGTTATCCAACGCGCCACCGGACCCAGTGGATGCAGTGGTTTCTATACTTGTGTGATGTGCATCAGGTTCAAGGAAGAAGAAAAACAACGAAAGCAGATCCTTAAGCTTAATCTGAGAGTCAGCCATTGGTGAAGTGTTATCGGCTTTAAATTTCTTAACCTCCGCAGCTGTGACCGGTTGGCCATTCTTCTCCCTCGCCGTCTCATCTTCCCACCAACAGCGTAGATCACTGTATCACTGTAATGGAGTTGGCAAGGAGATATGCATGGAGCCCTAATCATAATCATACATATTATATTTGTGCATTTATTAAGCACCACTGTATAATAACCAAGCATCAATTGATGGCGCTGAGCAATTGCGAGTGAAGGACTTGATCAAGGTCTCTGTACACTGTACAGAAACCGTCTCAGAGGAGGAGGATCGAACCCGTATACTCTCCTCGTTGCAATGAAAGCACTCTCAATCGTATAAGTGGATAAGAGGTAGCGATAAATGGCAGTCGCTGAATTTATATTCAGGTTGAGAGCGTTTTAGCGGTGTCTAATGAGTCCAAAACATCACCCATTGTTCAGCGACATCTTACAGTTTTAACCCTCATGCGAAGAAAAAAAATGTAACTTAATTTGAACTTAATTTTTAATATGGGTTCTTCATCGGTAACAGTGTAGGCCTGTTTTATATGCCAATTTTTTGGCAAAATTTTATTAGAATAAAAGAAAAAAGCAATGTATCAGTCTTTCCAAGCAATATAAATCATTTCTATGATGATTTTGAAACTAAATGTTCAGTTATATTATTTTGATCACGTGTGTACAGCGCAGCAGACAGTGAAACAGACTTTTCAGACAGGTTTGTAGCATGTGCGGCATCTGTACTGTGTTATCTGTCCTTCTTGCCACACAGGTAGCATCGTCGTTTTGTACCCTCCTCTTCATGCTTCTGTTGTGTAACAATCCGAAATCTGGCGGCCAAGATTGCACGCTGCACTGCTTCTGACTGTGGCTTGCTTGCTCTGGTAGGGAGTGATCCACGGCACTGTGTGAGATCGGGCAAGCTGGTTCAAGAGCGCCGTTTGAAGCGCTTATTCATCTCCCATTCTGGGTTGTTTGATATCCAGATGATCATTACATTGAGTGCCGAAATGTCAACGACATTACATTGAAGAAGCAGACAACTGGCCATCTGTTAGTCTTACGTTTGACAGACTCAGCCGGTATTATCTTCAGGGCCTCCTAAGCACTCAGTCTTTTTGGTCGTTTAGATGTGCTCATTGCTTCTCAACAGTATAGCAACAAAGTCATATAACCGATTTGAGAAAATATAATATTTAAAAAAGTTATGCAACAAATATGTGCAGGGGGTCAGGCCAGACCCCCCTTGTTCGGATGAGGGTTAAAGGTATCACTCTTGAAGTGGAATGAATAAATGATGATGATGTTGATGATGATGTATGCATGCATCAGTTTATATGCCAGTATCAAGTTCCTACACTTAACCTCACCTCAGTGTCGGATTTGCCATTAAGCTAACGAATCATGTATTCTGTCTTATAATCACGTAACCACGAGTATATCCAGGAACTCTCTGAGCTACCGTAACCACACAACCAACCTTATACATTTGCATTGCACAGTGTACATTTGTACACATATGGTATATTCCTGAACACAATTATGTCAGTATTTCTATACAGATGTATCTACTTGTGTAGCCTACATACTGTACAGACCGTAGTTTCAAGTAAACACCAAAGGTTGCAGCACTATGCTGTCATTTCGTGGCGGACAGTCATTTCCGTTATCTTTAGGCAGAGTGCCTGGTTCATTTGTTAATACAAAAATAGGCGTTGTCCCATCGCACCCTGATTAAAAGGGTCTTGGAACATCAATCCATTCTCCATAATTGGGCCTAATTTATGTCCGTTTCATAAATAATAATGTATGGTATGGTGAGCACCGGGAGAGGATCTGTCGACTAGACTAAGTTAGATTAAATTAATCAATTAATCAATTAAGCTAACGAATTCTGCCAGCAAACGTACGCTGAACTGCGTTCGAAACACCCCTCTCCTCCACCGGACAGTCCTCCGATTCCAGCTCCGCCTGACACTCAACCAATCCAAATCACGGAGACGGAAATCCGGAATCTTATCCGCACTTTTCCAGCAGGCTCTGCGGGCGGCCCGGACGGACTTCGCCCACAGCACGTCCTGGAGCTGATCAACTCGCCAGATGCTGGTCCCGCTCTTGTTTTAGCCATCACTGCCTTTGTCAACTTGCTACTGAAAGGCACCTGCCACGAGACATTGCGACCACTGCTATTCGGCGGCACTCTATTCGCCCTACGCAAGAAATCGGGTGGCCTGCGCCCAATTGTAATCGGCTACTTCTGGCGCAGGTTGACATCTAAGGGTGCAAACGCCTACGCTGTACCAAGGTTAATAGCGTACCTTTCGCCACGACAAGTAGGAGTGGGGACACCGGGTGGAGTGGAAGCAGCAGTCCATGCCACACGTCGTTTCCTGGAAACTATGGACAAAGACTGCATTCTCGTGAAACTAGACATCTCCAACGCTTTTAACAGTCTTTGTCGAGCTCGTATGATGTCCGCAATCAATGAATTAATTCCAGAAATTGCACCATACTGTTATCTGTCTTACGCGGAGGAATCTCAGTTGAAATTTGGTACCTACAGCATACAGTCCGGAGTTGGCCCACAACAGGGAGATCCATTGGGCCCTTTGCTATTCTGCTTGCCATTGCAACCGACACTCCTCAAACTATCTTCACCCTTAGCCTTCGGCTACCTCGATGACATCTCTCTGGGTGGACTGACGGCTGGAGTAGCGGAAGACATTGAGACCCTAGAAGAGGAGTGCGCAGGTCTGGGCCTGACTTTCAACAGAGAGAAATGCGAACTAATAGCTAAAGACTCTCAACTGACCAACCACAGATCTTTCAGACATTTTGGATACACCGATCCAGACACTGCAACACTGCTGGGAGCACCGTTGTCCACGGGCGCGGCCTTGAAACAAGCCCTAGGATCACGAGCGGAGGAGCTAGACAGAGCTCTGGCTAGATTAACCATAATAGCACGTCAGGAGGCCCTGCTGATTCTTAGACACTCGCTGGGCACTCCCAAATTAATCCACACTCTGAGATGCGCACCATGCGCGAATCACCCAGGATTGGTAACATATGATCAAATCCTGAGGAAGGGCCTTCAGAACATCCTAAATATTATAGACTTTACAGACATGCAATGGCAACAATCTACCTTACCCATTGGGTTAGGCGGACTGGGCATTCGAAGGGCGTCATCGCTGGCACTTCCCGCTTTTCTAGCATCAGCCGCGGGCACCTCCGAGCTCCAGTCAAACATCTTATGCGTACTGGACAGTCAACCGGATTTGCATTACACGAACCTATCCACGCACTGGCAGACAATAACTGGGTTGTCGTTGACGGAATACTCTCCAGCAAATATACAAGCCAAATGGGACAACCCGATTCTTCTAAGAGAGCATTCGGAACTACTCCTTTCCACCACAGAGCTGAGCGAACAGGCGCGCCTGAAAGCCGTGTCCTTCCAGCACGCCAGCGATTGGCTGCATTCTCTGCCAATTACATCCTGCGGCCTCAGGCTCAGCGATGAGGCCATCAGAGTGGCGGTTGGCCTTCGTCTGGGGGCCAACATATGCCAACCTCACGTCTGCACATGCGGCGCACTGGTTACCGCTAGAGGAACACACGGCCTCTCTTGCTCTCTGGGATTTGGTCGAGTAGCCAGACACGCCGCCATCAACGACCTGATCCATCGCAATCTTATCAAAGCCGGTTTCCCAGCGGTAAAGGAGCCACGGGGCATGCTGCGATCAATTAATTTATTTATTTATTCATTCATTCATTCATTCATTTTTAATATTAAGAGTTTAACGACATTTTATGGCATCAAAATAAGTTGACGTCGGCTGGAGATTATTTAATATTAGCAATTTAATGCCTTAATATATAGCATCGTTTAAAATCGTTTAAGAGGTGTCTAACGAGACCATCGCATTATCCCGTGTCCTAGGACATCTTACGACTTTCAAGGCCGTTTAAGTCGAATTTGCAATACCGGAGTTAACGTAATCTCGACAATTATACAGCGCCCAAATTAACCTAAGTAGTTGGAACGAGATTACTCAGTGGAGCTCAGTCAAAACAAAATCGATAGGCAGGCAAAGTGATCAGACAAGGTCAGATTGACTGAGACAAGCTATTAGTAGTAAACAGTGCTGAACTGCATCCATTGTTTGGCTACCACAGCCTTTCAAGTCGTCTTCATCTTACAAGCAATGACAGTAGCGATTTCATGGATGGATATGGCAACAAAGGCCGTTGACTACGACAAAAATTAGTTTTCAACAGGACTGGATTAGGGTAAAATTCTTAAATTCTTCAGCCTCGTTAAACCTAAACTACGAGTACAGATGAAAAGATATCTATTAATAAAACAAAGAAATGGCATATGAAGAGTCGACTTAATTTTCTTTGACAACCACAAGATGTCGCTAAACAATCACTAGAACAGTTCTCACCTTAGACACCTTTAACACGTCTACCAAAGACACTATAAATGCAGTCGTTTAATCGCAATAATAATAATCGTAGTGTCTGACGATTTTACTCTATCTAGTATAAGGTCGACGTCAACGGTCCTTGGCGGCCACAAAAATGTCTCTACACAACGGAAAGAACTGCCTACAATTATAGGGTTGTGCCAGTCCTTTATGTTGATCTGATTGCGACTTGGTTTTGGTGCACCATCGGTTGATGCCTTGTGGTTTAGACACCGGCGCTACAAAAGTTACATCACGACATGTTACACACATGTAGTTCAGAGAGAAGACTGAAATTGGCTCGTTACGAAGTAGCCTCCTTTATTTGTATGTATGCATGTATGTATGTATGTATGACACTTGTTATAGAGCTCCTTCAAGATTTCTGCTCAGAGGCGCTGCCGACTACAGCGCGTACACTGAATCGGAGTTTCACGCCGAAGCGCATGAGCAACTACGAGTGAAGGACTTGCCCAGGGCACCTACGCGGCGACTTATAATTACAGAGCCTTTGAGGCCTGACTCATTATTGTCATTCCTTATAATTAAGGATTAATTCGGGATTGCCCTGTTAAATCACAATTGAAGGGTTTGGTGCAATAACCAGGTAAGTCGACTTACCTGAAAATCGGGCAAGTTGGCTGAAAATGCTCAGGACACAATCATAGGCACATTTATACTGCAAATTTCAGCTTGATATCTTTAAAATGAAGCGAGTAGGTAGGACAATTGTTCCACAGCATTAAATCTCTCCAGGACCAGGAATATCGGCCAGTTCCCCAGGGTCCCTGGTGGGGTGAAGATGGCGGACGGCGGAAGAGTTGAGAGATGCGTTCAATCTGTTATTAGCGGGTTTTAGTTAAATTGGGTTTTGTGAAGTTTTGTCGTTTCGATGAATTCTTGACCCTTCGTCGCAATTTTTGCCCTTTCTAAGAATAAGCTGTTATTGTTTTGTTATTATGTTACAATAAATCCCTCTTCATCACCCTCTTCTCTTTGTTCTTTTCTTTCTTTTCGACCTGCTCTTCCTCTTTCTCTTCCTCGCTCTTCTCTCTTGCAGTCTCTTTCTATTGATCCTCCCATTCGTATCTCTTCCACCTCTTCCTTTTCCTTTACCTCTTCCTCTTCATCCTCCTTCTAATTTTCCTCCTCTTCCTATTCCTTTTCCATTTTCCCTTTTCTCCTACTTTTTACCGCCCCTCATCTCCTTCCATCCTCTTTTTCCTCTCCTTCTTCCTCCTTCCTCCTCCTTCTCCCCTTCCTCCTTTTCTTCCTCCTCATCTTCCATCTCTGTTTCATTGTCTACGCCCTCTTCCTTCTCACTTTGCATCGACTCCTCCTTTTCCTCCGACAGTGCTCCTCCTCATCTTCCTTCTCTGTTTCATCCTCTTCTCACTTTGAACCGACTCCTCCTTTTCCTCTGGTCTCACTTTCTTCCTCCACCTTCTTCTCCTCCGTCCCTCCGCCTTCTTTTTGTGAACCACTTCCAGTGGAATAACTTATTGGGCCTGAAGGTCAGTTTCCAATGCGGATTTCTCTCTTGTGGAGCCAATTCTTAGAAGCGACACCCAACTGCCTGTCCTAGGTCTCCTATTCCACCATTAATTAGTAGACCCTAACGGATCTTCATACCAAATTTCGGTGCTTTTATCTGCCAGGTAACGATAACTTCGCTAAGCCACCTCACTACCAGGGAATTAGTTCTCCTTATAGCTCCTATGCGCAAGTTCTTTGCATTGGCTTCCTGTTCAGCAAAGCATTTTTGTCAAATTCTGGCTCATAGTGTTTAAAAAACTTGAACTTTGAAAGCCAGACGTCGTGAAACCCTTGACAATGCAATGCTCTCCTTAAACACCTTTAATACGTCTTCGATCGATATTATAAATTCATAAATCTCGTTCTATCGCTAGATCCCATAGGCTCAGACATAAGGTGTTGTTGACGTCAATGCGTAAGTCTCCGATAATAATAAAACTTCAATCCACGTTGTCAGCAACCCTTTTGGGTGCCATCGTATTTTTATGACAAGTTGAAAAAGTATTAACCTCCGTTAGACGTGGAAACTAGAGAGCTCTGTGGTATTGTCGTTAACGTGCTGGAATTTCTACGGAGAGGTTTTGCTACAAATGATATTTCTGTTCTTAAAGGTTTTAAAAATCGCTATGTCTAGGGCAGAAAGCGCTCCTGATCGTAATGTAGTGGCGCTATATAATTTAACCTAAGCAAATAAACCAGCCCTGTCGTCAAATGCTTGACATTTAATCAGTATCGTGTCCGAGAACCTTGTGGGATTAGTAACGACATCTGATGGCAAAAAAGGTCATTGATGTTGGCAGAAAATGTTTCGAACATTTCTCACACTTCGTGTGTCTTAATACAGCTACATATGAAATTACCTATCGGCGATAGTCTGCCTCTATGTCGTATAGCGTAGTGATATTCTGGATGTTGTCCCCTATTACGACTTGGCTTTGATGCGTCTGATTAAACGAAGAGGACGACGCCAGCAATGACTCTCAGCGTCGTCAAACAGAAACCACAGCTACAGGTCAACACGGAGTCACTAAACAAAAGAACCTAAACTGATCGTTTTGGACACCTTTAACACGCATTCTTTCCACGGTTTAAATACATGCGTTTAATCGCCGGATATGAGATAAATCGAAGTTATAGAGTACGGAAGGTTGACGTTAACGGCCCTTGGCGGTCACAAGCGAATGAAAGAAAGATGGAATGAATAAATCATTGGACGGTCTCTTCAAATGAAACCATAGTAAATACATCGTGATCAGCCCAGTCAATATCCCATCGGTTCAAGTATACCATCAGTTAACAACCAATGTCTCCAAGAGAGACTAAATTATTCAGCAATGGTAGAATATAATGCATTGCTCGTCTAAGAAACCTTTAACACGCATTCTTCCAACTCTAACAATTCAACAGCTGCGTATAATCGCCGGATTAAGATCCACCGCTACTCTTTGTCTGGTAATGCCAGTCCCAAGCCCGGAGAAAGGAAGAGGGCGACACGAATCATCTGTGTTTGAAAAGTCTATCAACATCAACTAATTAACTAATCGCCATTTAATCGAAACGTTTCAGACATCATTATATGATCATATCGACGTTAACGAACCTCTTCGGCCACTCGATGTCGATAAACAATTTATGATACTACTAGCAGTTTTTACCCGGCGTTCGCCCGAGTTTTCCTCAGCGCCCGTGTATTTGAATTTAACGACATCTTCGTCAACTTCTGTGAATTTGAATTTAACGATGTGAAAATTTTTCGTGTGTCCCTCTGGCGAATTTACGCGCTGGCTTGAAATTTGTTTAATTGCAACTCTATGTAATATATACTCCCATGCATTTGATGACATTGAAACTATGACCACATCGAAACTTAAAATGTCCAAATATCGGAATTTAAAGTAAATTTTGAGTTGAAATATAGTTGGGTTGAGATCTATAGAAATTCAAATGAAAACGTTCGTTAAAAATTTCGTATCGCCAAAGTGTTGCATTGGCGAATCTTTAAGTCCGATGACCTAGAAATTCTCCCGTGGTCCCCACTTCTGATGTTAAATCAACGGTCAACGTGATTGGTTGCGAATCAGAGCGTTGACCTATATGCTACGTGTGACGTAAGATTGCATATTTAATTAGCATGCGTGACGTGAACAAATGGCCTTACTATCATGGCCATGGTGTAAGAGACCGGTATTGAGATATAGCCTCGTCGAAAAGTTGGAAATTTAAAATGGCCATATATCGGCGTTTAAATAAAATTGCGAGCTGAAAATAGTAGCGTTGACCTAGACGTTGCGTAATAATGTTTTGTAAATTTTTTCAAATCGCTAAACCGTTCCATTTCGGAGCCTTTAGCCGGACAACCAAACATACATACATACATACATACATACGGAAGGACATCGTAAACAGACTAAGACTTATAATATTAGATGTATGTATGTATTATGTACGAGGTTCCCCCAGCTATAACAAAGCTCAAACTCGTTGTCTATTTTCAAAGGTATAATTCTCAACAAAAAGACAAATTAAAACGATACATTACCCAACCGTAGAACGACGGTGGATGAAAGGTTCGCTTTCAATACGAAGAACGACCAACTAACAAGAAGTCTGTAACTCAGCAACGGGCTGACGAACATCACAAACTGAAGCACCGTAAGACTTGAAAATGGCACAAGCCACGAACTAACTTGACTACCATGCGACCCAGAGAAATCTCAGACAACCCGACTAGCGCGAAGGCTGAGTATCGGAGATTCTCTCTAACCGCCCCTTTTCGTACCTCCTTATATAGGCGACTCCCCTCGGCTAAGGAACTACCCAAGGGTAACGAATGCCCATCCCAGGACCGGTTAGGACTCAGTCATGAGACCCTAACATACCCCGGACCACAAACAAGGCAGAAACCAGAAGGGTTTCTGACTTAACTAACATGCAATACCATGCATGCACATTAAAATAAATATTACAATCAAAATATAAAACAATTATACAACAAAACATTTACTCTATACAGTTTACGACGTTCATTCACGTCGCCCCTAAGCATGACTACTCAACATCGAAACTTAAATGAAAGTCATCTTGCTAAAGAACACAATAGAAACATTTAAACTATACATACTTCCGACGTTCATTCACGTCGGCCCTAAGCATGATTACTTAATCACCAAAGGTGAACCGACAAACTAAATCGGAGAACAAGTTCAACCGACTCGGCCTACACCCAACTTTCAAAGACCATCGTTGCAAGCCAGAACCAAACTTCCGAAGACTGTCAGTGTACAACACCAACGGTACGAAGCCACGGTACACCTCGAAGACGTGAGCAGCGGCGAATATGCCAACCAAAGGCAACTTGACGTCCATTTCCACCAAAGGAAGCAACGCCGTGCAACTCGTGACCGAAGTATCACGAGCCGACAACACCAAAACAGTCAGCACCATCCAAAGTAAGACGAAGGCGCTCACTCCCTTCGATTCCCGTCTCGTCAATCGTCTGCGTAATCGACATTCATCGCCGACCAGAAGTTCCATCATCGCGAACACAGTCTGCAAATAAACTTGAGCACACAAATAAGACTCAAGACAACCAATACCAACAATCTCCATAGAAATTCCTGTCAAATCTAGAGACACATCATAAGTATCGTGAACCTCATTCAACTGACACTCATTCAAGACAACTTCATCTTCAACAAAATCTTGAACAACATCTGGTAAAAGTTCATCACTTTCCAGAAAAATGTCGTCACACTCATGTACAACATCTGCGAGACAAACGTTCAATTGCTCAACAACACTTTCCATCTTCAAAGAATTTTCACAAATGTCGTCATGCATACATTCTTCTGTCAAGAACACATGAGAACCAACCATACTCTCGTGCAACAACCGACCCATCTGCGTACAGGGCATAATAGTGACAACTTGCGTGAACACATCATTCAAGCCATTAGTCATCTGACCACAAAGTTGCAACAACACAACCGTACGCACCAAAATCACTCTTTCGCCACAGTCGACATTCATGTACATTAATGCTACATTCGAAGAAGACTCGTTACCAAAATTCGTATGTGAAATATTCTCACACACAACAGTTGTCATCACCGAATCCATCGACAACAGTGCTTTACAATCATTCACCATTTGAGACGTATCACCAAGACACCTTTCCGAGACAACATTCATGTCCAATTTAGAAACATCCTGTGAATTTCCATCCTCACCAACCAACAACAACTCTTCTTGCGCCTCAACCGCAAAATTTCCAAGACATTCATCCAACTTTAACTCTTCAGACGCACCTTCAAACACACGCAAAGATTCTTCCACTCCTTCATTGAAGCATTCGCCCGTGTGCACATTCTCAACAGGAGACTCAACATTCGTACACACCAACCCTTCTCGAACGTTCACATCATTAATGTCAACCTCAACTACAGCTGTATTAATGGACCCTTCCAACGGCTCTTCAACCGTGCCTACATCATTGCCTATGATCAAGTCAATGCCAGGTATCGTAGGTATTATACGACTATATCCACAACGAATAGTCCCTGAACAAAACTCACATTCAATCCTAATATCTACTAATGGAACCTTGACCATTTTACCATCCCCTGCTTGCATCCTATCCTCTACATCTGGAACCTGAAAATCCAAGAAATTTAACGAATCCCAACTAGCGATACTGTAATTAGCCTCATGATCTCTCTTCACAACTATCTGACGCTGTGAACCGACGCGTGGAAAAAGTACACCTTTACAACACCCCGGCCATTCACTCGCATGCCAATCCTCTTCATGCGTATCACAACTGACATTAATTGGTTCAGCGTGAGACACCGAATCAGAATTAATTTGTGCACTCTCATTCGAGTCATCAAACATGCACGAGAAAACACTTTCGTTTATCTCGTCCAAACAATCCTTAGGCGTATCATGCACTTGACTATCCTTATTCGTCTCCGAAGGAAAACCCACATTTTGTGCGCTGTCATTCGTAGACTCTGTTCGAGTGTTTGAGCTTTTCTCACCATAAGAATTTTGTTCCCAGTCAAACGAATCATGCTCAATGCCTAATTTAGCATTTGCAGTCCTTACTTTCCTCTGTTCCAACTCCTCTCTTTCTGCCTCTAAACGTTCCAATTCCACTCTTAATTCCTCATTGGACATTTTTAATATATCGTCTAACGTCAACTTAAACTTCCTAGGCGTTCCCATTTCAAAATTTCAATCGACACCCTGAATTCCAATTTCAAAATTTTCGACCGAACACGCCCCTTTTCAACGCCGTGAAACTATCGAACTGAATTTCGACCCAATTTCAACGCAACAATTACAACTAAGCCTCAAATTATTTCCATAAAATTTGAACGGATACGCCCATTTTCAAACTTTCACTGTCAACTTTGACACAACGAAGCCGTACATTTCCCTTTACGACTCAAATTCACAAAAAATCACAACCGGAATGACTACCGTATAATAGAGACACGCCCTCCAAATTCTAAATTCTCTTCCTGACGCAAATTTTGTCTTAAAGAAGAGCAAAAAAATTCTCGCAAAACTCAAATGTTGCGACTACTATCAACAAATGAGTGTTGAAAAACGAACGAACGTACGGAAAAAAATCCCCGGACGATACCCCATATGTAACGAGTTCACTCCTAATCAAACACTCCAACGCTCGTATCTAGTTTTCAAGGTATAATTCTCGCCAAAACAACAAATCAAACGATACATTACCCAACCGTAGAACGACGGTGGATGAAAGGTTCGCTTTCAATACGAAGAACGACCAACTAACAAGAAGTCTGTAACTCAGCAACGGGCTGACGAACATCACAAACTGAAGCACCGTAAGACTTGAAAATGGCACAAGCCACGAACTAACTTGACTACCATGCGACCCAGAGAAATCTCAGACAACCCGACTAGCGCGAAGGCTGAGTATCGGAGATTCTCTAACCGCCCCTTTTCGTACCTCCTTATATAGGCGACTCCCCTCGGCTAAGGAACTACTCAAGGGTAACGAATGCCCATCCCAGGACCGGTTAGGACTCAGTCATGAGACCCTAACAATGTATGTATGTATGTATGTATATACGTATGTATGTATGTTTGTATTTATGTATGTATGCATGTATGCATGTATGTATGGATATGTACGTATGTATGCATGTATGTATGTATGTATGCATATATGCATGTATGTTGGTATGTATGTATGCATTTATGTACATGTTAATAAAGCCAACCTAATTCATCCGTCTCAACATGGATTCCAGACGGGACACTCCACCTTTATGGCCCTGCTCGATATGGAGGAAAAAATTTCAAAAGCAATTGACAATAACGAATATTCGATTGGAATCTTTATAGATTTAGCGACCTTCTGTGTCGTTGAGGTCGACTCTAACTTACGGCTTGAGATTCTCGGGTACGATATTGATAAAACAATGTGCTGCATTTCACTCCAGTGTTTTATTCGTTACCTTATTTTATTATTATTTTGTTATTCATTTAGCTAGCGCCACTTCGTATATTTAGAGGCCACTTTACATAAAAAGCGATTGTAAGGCTTTAAAGAGAAGAAATATCATCGGTAGTAGAGCAGTTACTGTAGATAAGGCCATTGACGTCGACCTCAAGATACAATCAATCTATACAATATCAATATCTGTGCGTTATAACAGCGTTATAACGCGATTGAGCAATTTATAATTCATGTTGAAGTCGTGTTAAAGGTGTCCAAAGAGCGCAACGCATTATTGTTCAGCGTTAAATGCCATCTAGTGACTGACCAGAGTTAATTGTTTTATGAACAATAAACTTCAATTGATGAATATGGATGAATGAGAGAATAGATGAGTCAATTAATGAATAAATGGACTAATGAATGATTGAATGAATGGATAAATGGATGAGTGTATGAATGAATGAAAATGTGAGTGAATGTAATGTAATGTAATGTAATTAGCAACTTCTATTGCGCCAGTGTCTAATGCACAAGGCATCAACCGATGGTACACCAAAACAAAGCCGTAATCAGGTAAACATCCAGAAGATCAGTCCGTAAGAGACAGAGAGAAAATATTCAGTTAAGAAAGTCATCAGCCATTTATGTAGAAACTCTTGAGAACCTCACAAGGACAGTGACCCAGTCTAATCCGTCTAAATCTGTTGATAGACAGGGAAAATTTGAGAGGCACAGGATTTCGCTAGATGGCGCTAAAAATTCATAAATGCGATATCCTGTAGACACCTTTAATACTGTTTAGATTGACAATATAAATTTGTCAGTTGCGCTGTATGGGATAATTCCAGACTGTTGGTTGGTTCCACGCGTATGGTGGTGACTCTTCTAGCTTACTGACAATTACTGTGCATTGTTTTGCTACCTGATGTAATTTTTCGTTCGTAATGACATTTAACGTCATATAGGCTAGCGAAGAGAACGCTACTGAGTAGATATCTTGAAGAGGCGCTATATAAATTCTAAGAATGATTGAATTAATGAATACATTCTCATAATGAATGAAATTCTCAGAATGAAAATAATACGCGATTAAAAATAGCTTTCTGTCTCTTAGACACCTTTATAATTATGAGATGTTGAATGGGTTGGAGCCGGTAACTGTGTAGGGACCGTGAACAAGTCCTTCAGACACCATTGCTCAGTGCCATCGATTGCTGCTTAGCCATTATAGAGTGGCAGTTAATATATGCACAGATATTATATTATTATCACATCCATCGCGCGCCAAGCCCAAGATGTCGCTAAGCAATAGATAATACAATGTTCATCCTAGACACCTCTAACACGTATTCTTTCATTGCTATATATATTCAGCCAATGCGTTTCATCGCTGGAAACATTCAGATCGTCAAGTCATACAATTAAGTCGCAAAGAACGGCCTTTGCGGTCACAAAATGGCGAATAACAACGGAAAACTGCTCTACCATCCGGTGGTGCCAGTCTGAAGACTGGATTAATAAGGAGGGCGACGCCATTCGTATCTCTTATGAGGCTACATTGTTAAGCCGAAACTACCGACGCGAATGAAAATACATGTATATCTAAAGTATACCAAAAGGACATTACGTAGTAAGCTTTGAAACCACAATAAGTAGGCTTTGAAACCACAATAATTATATGACACAGAGCTCGTCTTATAAACCTTTAAACTCCGCCCCCGGATGTCCGTGCTTTGTGCCAGCCGGTGCCAGTCCCAAGTCTGGATGAAGGAGGAGGGCGATGCTAATGGTCTATGTTACTACACAATATCGTTAAACAGAAATACCTATTAACCTTTGAAAAACACTCTTCCGATGCTGTACAATGAGCAGCTGCGTTTATTTTTAACACCGCCAATATCCTACCTGTGGTAGTGCTAGTCTAGAGCCTGGAAAAAGGAGGAGGACGTCGCTAATCATCTTTGTTATGACACAGTGTCGTTAAACTGCAATCAGCTACGGATGGAAATATATATTACCATAATATAATTTGAAGGTCGAGGTAATTGAGCTGCAATAATATGCCAAAAATAATCTTTGTCGGCGGCAACAGCCTATGTTGTCATTAGCTATCGTTACACTGAGGGTCTAATCCATTACCAGGATATTAACTCCGCCACTGATCGCACTCTGGTTGTGCCAGTCCCATGCATGGATTAAGGAGGAGGGCGACGCTAATGATCTTTGTTATCACACTGCAGTGTCGTTAAACTGAAATTACTACTGAATACCAGTGGGAATCTGCCACTGTTTGAACTCTTGCAATGCCAGTACCAAGCCTGGATAAAGGCCTGGATAAAGGAGGAGGGCGTGTTGTGTAATTTGCGTTATATAATTATATCACAATATGCTTATCAAAGACAGTGTTTGATACATTACTTTATGTTGATAAACAATGAATATCAATGACGTTATAACTATTAAGGATCCTGAGTGGCCGAGTGGGTTGGTAGCCCGCTCTCCACGCTGGCGCCCCGGGTTCGATTCCCGGTCGGTCGGTTTATCAGAGATTAATTTCTCGGATCTTTACTGCGGGTGGCTCGGTCGCAATATAAACTTGGAGTACAATACAATACAATACAACACATTACAATACAACTGGGGCGCGGTGGTTTAGGGGTATATGTTCGGTGCCTTGCAGCCGGAGGGTTGCAGGTTCGAATCCACCTCAAAGTCGCCGCGTAGGGACCCTGGGCAAGTCCTTCACTCGCAATTGCTCATGCGCTTCGGCGTGAAACTCCGATTCAGCGTACGCGCAGTAGTCGGGAGCGCCTCTGAATGGGAATCTAGTAGGGGCGCTATAACAAGTGTTCAAATACAATACAATACAATACAATACAATATTCACTTTGACACCTTTTAATGGTATATTTCTGAAGCTTTATAAGTTTCTCGTTTTCATTGTATATAATTCTTTGCTGTGTCCGTTGATGCCATAATACGACGTTAAACTTCGATATAATAATAAATCGCCAGGTTAAAACTACGAATCCTCTCGATATGGAAAGGTCTACACAACAGAACAAGTAACTGTCCATCAAGGGGTAGTGCCCGTCCGACGGCTGGAATAAGGAGGAGGGCGACGACAATCTTCTTCGTTATGACACAGCGTCGTTAAACAAAAACTAATCCTTCTTATAAGAAGGGTTTGAATCTGCGCAATGGTTTCTATTGTTGTGTGATGAGCTCATCCGAAATCATCAGACTAAGAAGGAGGAGAAAAAGAAGAGCAGTTCCTTAAGCTTAATCTGATAGTCAGCCATAGGTGAAGTGTTAGCAGCTTAAAATTTCTTAACCTCGGCTTATGCGCGAGGTTGGCCAGTCCTGTCCCTCGCCGTCTTATCTTCCCACCAACAGCGTACGGTCACTGTACCCATTATAATAGAGTTGGCTAGCAGATACATGGAGACCAAATATCCAACGAAATTGCTGCCCCTGGTGAACTCTCGACCTCTCGGTTTACAATCCATCAGGCTAACCACTAGACTATCACTCGCTGAAGCTACTGATGGCTGCCTAATGAAATCTTTGAACCTGATGTATGCATGAGGACATTTAATATAGCGCATTTTCAGTCAACATAGAATCGATTGACAGGTTAAGGTGGCCAATCTCCATCACAGTCGCAGAGATTATGAGAGACAAGAGATTTCTTTGAACAACTTCTCTGAAACGACGTAGCGCTCGTGAATAAGCTGGTGCCCTGCACTTAGCTTCAAAGTGGCGCTTTAGTAATATCGATATAACGATTAGTTGCAAACAGTATTTAGCTTTGGGGTTATGCTTCTTTAGTTGTTACCTAACAACTACAATAGAACCTTTTAATTTGAACTCAACCTGCAATGGTATCCATTTATATCGCCGTCAGAGAACTATTTAAAGGTGTTTAACGACACAATCGCATTATCTATTGTATAGCGAAATCTCACGGTTTCAAGGACCGGTATCGTTGAACTTGCCTCGCCAGATTAGTGTTTTTATTCACATATGGTAATCGTAATCTCGAGATTTCTACAGCGCCCGAGAAAGTTAAGGACAGGGAACGAACAGAGTCAAAAGGGTCAGGCTCGGGCTAACTCATTAATAATAATATTTATATAATAACATTAATTATAATATTTTCGTTTATTGAAACAATCCGGTTGACAAACCGCAACCGGTTACAATTCACAAGAACACAAATGACAGAAGACATAAATCTTAACCCTAGAGCTACCAAGGGGTGGTGGTTACCCCCTCCCTACGTTTTTATGCATAAATTTTTTTTTATGGAATACAATTTTTACATTTAAGGTAGTTGTAGCAGGATAATTTGCGCACATTTGAGGTAAACATCACGCCGTTCAAAAGTTATACCCGATATACCCGAGGTACCATGGGGGGGCATAGAGTGAGGCTGATGGAATGGAGCTGTTGATAAACAACGCAAACTCCCAACCACCTGTTGGAGCCAGTCCTAATCATTGATTAAGGAGGAGGACGATGTTAGACACCATTGTTATAAAAAACATCATAGCTATGAAATATCTTGTCGATTCTCGACTTAAATTTCCTTTGAAGCGACCATCGAATGCTGCCAGTTCGAAGGTTGGATATCATCCTTCTTTATTTATTTACTACTAATCACTTATCAATAACAGACATAATCACGCATTAGGGTACAACTGGAGCCCTAGAAAAGCTAAAGTTGGGCCCTTATTTCCATATTTTATTTATTGTTTTCATCATCACAGAATAGTCCAGGTCTTGAAACAGTCGTTCGAATAGTAGTAGAAAACTAATAACAGTCCCAACTTTATCTAAGTTCTAAGGTGCCAGACAAATAAATTTAATAATAACCCGAATAACCGAATTGTCTGACCATCTTCCAATTACGGAGGAGGGCGACGCCAATCACCCTTATTATGACAGAGCGTCGTGATAATGGCGCAATAGAAGTCATTACATTAGAAGGCTACCGATGCAGAAGAACATCATGCATTACGTTTTTTGTTCGATCCTTGAATGAGTATTGTAGTTTTTCATACCGTTAATAAACAATGTCTATTCGGCCCAGCATAATTTCATACCAGTTGTAAACAAATAACTACATACCGATTTGGTTAAGCATTATTACTGCCATTAAGTTTAAAGAAGTCCTTTAGCGCCGGTGTCTAATGCACAAGGCATCAACCGATGGCGGACAAAAACCAAACCATATTCAGAAGTTCAGTCCTTTAAGACAGTGTAGGGGTTAGCACGATAGACTGTCAATCGAGAGGTCGGGGGTTCAAATCCCTGCCAGGGAAGAAAATTTGTGTTCCTGCTCCACCAGCACCCCCTTGCCAACTCCGCTTAGTCCGCTATAATGAGTACACTGACCGTACACTGGTGGGAATATGAGACGCTGATGGAGAGGATTGGCCACTCGCCCTCATATGCTGAGGCTAGGGACCACTTTAACTTATTGTGCAAATATAACACTTAAAAGAGGTGTGTAATTATGTCGACTTCATTTCATCGTTCCTATACGGCACAATGCAACTATCAAAACAACACATGGTCACTCTAGTAACGCGGGATTGGTTAGTTGCTAGTTAACTTAAACGACAGTGTCATAGCAACGAATACTTTGCGAGTATTATACCCGTTAATGCAGATGCTGAATATATTGCGCCTGAAAAGAACGTTTTAAAGGTGTCTTATGATACAGTCGCATTATTAATTGTTCAGCGACATCTCACGGCTTCCAGAGCCGTTGACATCGTTCTTACCTTACGAGAGTAATGGTAGTTTCGTGATTTATACACCGCCCAAATTAAAACTAAGTTGCGGGAACGAGCTTATTTCTGGTGCTCACTCAAAAAAATCAATAGTTAGATACAAGGACGGTATGGTTCAAGGTTAAGCTAAAAAAAAACAAATTGAAGCTACAAGTAATGATCTAAGAAAAGAAGATTTTGGAATATCCTTCGATCGGACTTCTACCTCTTTATCAAAATCTTAGCATAATTCTTAAAATAAGCTTTATAAACCGCGTCCAAAATAAACGTATTTTTAATGGCGGATACTACAGGGTGGGCAAAAAGTAACCCCAAAGGCTTTTGCTAATATTTCAGCCAAAAGTAAGAAACTTTACATCAAGTTTCACGGGCTTAAAGGTAATTCATATATACGTAGAATGGCCAAATTTCACAGAGAATTTTCAAACAGAACAAAAGTCATATCACTTTTAGTGAGTCCACCCACTGTTTTTGATGCTCCAAAAACGTAACGCAACAAAAAGCGGCGAAAAACGATTTTATTAAGTCACATCTCAAATAATTGTTATCAAAGAAACTTAATATTGCTTCACAAATAGTGTTCAGTATGTTCACACTAGTATCCACACATGTTCTGAGTCTCTTTTTGATGGCCATGTTGATGGGTTCCACCGGTAAATCTTCCCATATCAACTCCAATGCGACCTTCAATTCTCTTATCGTTTTTGGCTTTGGTCGCAGATTGTGGTATTTCTCCAGCATAGCTCCCAACACGGTGGTACACGTGATAATCCATCGGGTTCAAACCCGGAGAGTTTGGGGCCATTGGTCCTTCTCAATGAAACCAGGGTAATTGACATTGATCCAATCTTGCCGCGAGACGAGCGGTATGCGCTGGTGCTCCCTCTTGCTGAAAGATGAATCCAGCTGTCAGCAAACGCAAGATTGGCTCAATGTCGATTGATCTGGTTTCATGCTGGGAGCTATGCTGGAGAAATCACGTAGGCAGGGAGACAGACAGACAGTCTACTTCTAGAAGACCAACTCTGATTTCTCCGCTTCCCATACCCATCTTCCCATTCCATTACGAGACACCATCCACCGTAGCTGTCTGACAGTCTGCCTGCCTGGCCATTCGATCGTGACCGTGAACCGATTCTAACGTTATTATACAACTATCGATTTTGTTTTGACTGATTGCCTGCAAAAGTGATCGATCCCGTTGCAAAACTTATAAGGGCGCTGTATAAATATTGTAAGGTAAGGAGACGTCAACGGCTTTCAAAGCCGTTAGATGTCGCTGAACAACGAATGATTTTTTGGTTTCTTTAGACACCTTTTAAACGCTCGCAAACGACGATATAAATTCTCCGACTGATGGATTTGTCCACAACGTCGTATTGAATTATGTCAGATAAACTGTGAGAGCTCAGAATAATTACACCCGCTTTCAAGAGTGATGTTATGCTACACTTCAGTAGCAGTCGAAGTAGTTGTGGTATTTATTAAGCGCCACTATTATAGCTGAACATTATAATGAGTGGAGGACTAGCTCAAGGTCCCTAGTTACCACCTCAGGGATGGAGGTTCGAACCCGTAGTTTCCGCGTAGAAAGGAGAGCGTTCTAACCAATCGGTTTAGATGGATGGATCCAGGTTGAACGACAGCTTATAACAACAAAGGACGTTGCCCTCGACAGAAATTATTTTGGCACATTACAGTTCGTTTTTGTTTAGGAGAAGAAGAAATAGACGATCAATAGAAAGATTAGACAGGAGAATGCGACAGAGAAGAACGTGGAAAGAAAGAGGAAGAGGAGGAAGATGAGGAGGAAAAGAAGGAAGAAAAAGAGGATGAAGAAGTGGAATTTATTATAACAAAACAATTGATAAATTACAGCGTCTTCTTAGTCAAGATAAAAATTGGGACGAAGAGTAAAGAATTCAACGAACCCATAAAACCTCTTAAAACCCAAATTTAACTAAAACCCGCTGATAACATGATATTGATAAATAATCTGTCGAGTAAAGAGCCAAAACTAAGAATTTTTTACATCGACACAGATTATTTTGCCGATACGGATTATACCGATCGTTCTTATAACCGGCCCAAATATGAGTACCTCTTAGACAGACAGACAGACAGACAGACAGACAGACAGACAGACAGACAGACAGACAGACAGACAGACAGCCAGACAGCCAGACAGACAGACAGACAGACAGACAGACAGACAGCCAGACAGCCAGACAGACAGACAGACAGACAGACAGACAGACAGACAGACAGGCTTGCAGGCAGTCAACTTCTAGAAGCCAAACTCTGACTTCTCCTATATCCCTACCCATCTTGTCGTTCCAATCCTAGGCACGTGTCCGTCTGACGTTCTGCCTAACTTACTTGTCAGCAGCAGAAATGCGTCTGTGTCATTTTGTTATTGCAAATAAACGAATATTCATTATTTGACCTTCGATCTTGACCTTGAACCGATCCTGACCTTATATACCTGCCCGCCGATTTTGTTTTGCCTCAGCGCCTGCGAATGAGGTCGACCCGCAACCGAATTTATTAGGGCGCTGTGTAAGTCTGGTAAGGTAAGGTTGACGTCAACGGCACTGGCAGCCGTAGGATGTCGTTGAACAATGAATGAATGCTTTTGTCTCATTATACACCTTTAAAAAATTAACAACCGACGCTATAAATAAAGCGACTGCTCTATAAATAAAGCGACTGCGAATATGCCAAAACTAGAGCTGTAAGATGTCAAAAAATAATCTTTGTCAGCGGCAACGGCCTATGTTGTCATAAGCTGTCGTTAAACTGTGGATTAAATCCAACCCAATCCTAGTTAATAATAAATTATTAATAATAAATTTATTTCAGAATTAAGTGCATAGGTTAGGTGAGATAATTAATAAACGAAAAATGTTGTAAATAGATATTTACGTTTGTTACTGTGAATAGTTTTATATCTTAGTCAAATCAGTAAATATCTAATTAGTATTTTACTAATACACTTTCCCTTTTTTGCTGTAGGTATTGAATTATTGTGCTGCATATGTTGACTCTTGTGCCTCAGCTTCAGTTATATGTGATATTACATTTATAATAAGAATCCGATGTTATAAAATTTACCACGTGTGACGAGGGGGAGGGAGGTGGTCAAAAATTGGCCAAAATCGCGTGACGTCATTTATGGACGGCCCACATATGAAAAGAAGGAGGGCGACGCTTATCAGCTACGTTATGAACTAGTGTCGTTAAAAGTAACTAACTATCGCTACATTAAGCGCTATAATACGCCAAAATAATTTATGCCGACGTCAACGGTCTTTCTTGCCATAAGTGTCGTTAATCTTTGGATGCATCCATCCCAGAGCAATACTCTTCACTGGTTCGAAGTGCTTGTAAGATGAATTTGAACGGAAAGGCTTTGATAGCCAAACGTAGCATGCAGTTAACACCGTTTACTTCGAATCGCTTTCTCGCAGTTAATCCGACCGAGTGTGCCTGTTATCTGATCACCTTACCTGTTTATCGATCTTGTTTTGACTGAGCGCCTGTAAATAAGCTCATCAGTTGGACTTAATAACACTTTGTTCTGTGGTTTCGAGGGTTTTCAGGAACTCCTGGCCTGAGGTCTTGATCCGATTCTTACCTTTTGTACAGCTGTATTATGTCATACGATTTTGTTTTGACTAAGCTCCTGTATATATGGTCGTTCCCGCTTCATGGCTTACATCGGGCGCTGTGTAAATCTTGCGAAGGTAAGGTCGACGTCAACCATCTTGAAATCCGCGATAATGTAATGGTCTCGTGAGACAGTTTTCAAACGCTTTCAAGCGGCGCTATGAATATACAGGGTGGGCCAAAAAAGTAACCCCCAAAGGTTCTTTGCTAATATTTCGGCCAAAAGTCAGAATTTTTTAATCAAATTGTACAAACTTAAAGGTATTTCATATCTACGTATAACAGCCAAATTTCACCAAACACTTTGAAACAGAACAAAAGTTATATCACTTTTAGTGAGTCCACCCACTATTTTTTGATGGTCCAAAAACATGTTATGCAACAAAAAGTGTCAAAAAACGATGTTATCAAGTAAATTCTCAAATAATTGTTATCAAGCAGACTTGATATTGTTTCACAACTTTTTAAATTTTCCAATTGCCAGTGGTATTTCTGTTTAACGACACTGTGTAGTAACAAAGACCATTAGCGTCGCCCTCCTCTTTCATCGAGGCTTGGGACCTGCACAGGCTGGCACTAAGCACGGAAGTGCAATGCACGGACGTCCGTTGGCTGAGTTGATCTGACAGTGCCAGTCTCAAGCCTGGATGAAGGAGGAGGGCAACGATAATGACCTTCGTTATCACACAGTGTCGTTAAACTGAAACTACTGCTACAATTTCCAGTGGATCAAAATACATTCCTCGTGTAGTAACTATGAAATTAACGGTCCTTGGCGGCCACAAACAATTGCTTAACATTAATAATAGACACCATTAAAACGTTTCCTTCAGACAATAAATTCTTAACTCTGCCACTGCTTGTATTGTGGCATTGCCAGTTCCAAGCCTTGAGAAAGGAGGGGGTGAAGCCAATTTTCTTTGTTAATACAGCCACCAACCAATTATAAATTCTGCAAACGCGTTTAATCGTCAGAACACTATTCAACGTGTATCATACGGTCGACGTTAATGGCCCTTTGGTCGCCACCAGATACTGTTAAAAATCGGCATCGAATTATACCAGTACTAAGCCTAGGAGAAGGGCGACATTAAACACCCTTATTACGACACACCGTTAATCAGAAACTACGAAATGGGTTTAATGTCTTAGCAATCTTTAAAACGCTGCCTTCAGATGCTATACATTCAGACAATACGTTTTATTGCCAGTCCTAAACCTTGATTAAAGAGAAGGGAGACATACGACACCTTTATTTTGATGGATCATCGTTAAATAGAAACTATGAAATGTCTTACCTCTTAGCAACCTTTAAAACGTTGCCTTCAGAGGCTATAAATTCAGCCAAAGCGTTTTATCGCTAGATTTTGGACCTTCAACTCTCATAGGATTAGGTTAACGTAAACGGGCCGTGTCGGCTGTTGATAAACAACGGGAAAACGCTAACCTACAACTCGCTACAATACTCCCAGCCCAGATATCTCCGCGAACTCTTCACCATCCAGCAAGCCCGATGTACCAGATCATCCTCCGTTCTAACTCTTTCTCGACCCCGGTCACTACTCATCTCAAGTTCTCCAACCGAAATTACCGAACAATGTCAAACACGGCACCACGTCTCTGGAACGATCTACAACCTGAATTACTCACTTTTCGGTTCCACCACCATCTTCGCCAATCATCCATCATCATCTGCCTTAGGCTCCTCTATCCATCACCTCAAAGGCTTTCCACTCGAAACTAAAGTCTCTCCTTTTCAAGAACTCTTACCCCGACACACCTGATCCTGTACCTTCCAATCCTCGACCTAAACGACACCCACCTTAACATCTGCTGCGCGGCTTGCGCCCTCTGAACCTCTGGAAAACGGACTCGGACCTCCTTTGGACTTCTCTTTGGACAACCCCTCTGACTATGCGCAGCGCTCGTGAATAAGCTGGTGCCCTGCGCTTTGCTTTCGAGTGGCGCTTTAGAAGTTTGGAGATTACGATTACAATTACGACTATGATCTTATACAGTACATGTAAGCTGGGCTTAGGCTAAACATTTCAGTTGTTATAATATGCTATTATTAATTTGAAAATAATAAATTTCTGCTGAAACTCTGCAACACATTTTTAGACAGCCATTTTGTCTTGTTGATGTTACCCCTCTGAAGGTGTCAGCCGATGCAACCCGCAATCCCATGCCCCTCTAGTGATGCCACTACAGCGTCGCCCTCCTTCATCCACGGTTCAGACTGGCACCACTCTCACACCATCTACATCATGCTGACGACATACAAGCATACGTCCACTGCCGTGCAGTTGATGCAGTGGCCTCTGTTGGGCTGATGTGCCGTGCCATTGATGCCCTTTCTGATTGGATGACCTCAAATCGCTTGCTTTTAAATCCATCCAAAACCCAGTTCATTTGGCTTGATGGTCACAGACAGTTGGCTGGTGTTGACCTACACCTTTTGGCCGAGACCTTCCCCCATATTGCTTTCTCGCTTACTGTTCGTGACTTTGGGGTGAAACTTGATCAAGAACTTAGTCTTTCGCAGCACGTCAACCTGATCACACTACCAGCTCCGTCAGTTGCGTGTTGTCGTGCGATCCATCTCCCATGCTGCTGATGTGGTACTTTTCCACGCCTTCGTCACACACAGAATTGATCACTGTTGCTCGGTTCTTGGTGGTCACTCATCTGGCTTAATAGGGCGTCTTCACCGGGTCCTTTGTTCTGCTGCTCGGCTTATTGGTCATATTCCTAAATATGCCTCAGTTTCTGCCTATAATTATGTGTGATGTATTGCACTGGCTTCCTGCCTCGAAACGCATATCCTATACCTATAGGATAGCAGCACTTGTCTGGCGGTGTCTAACTGGTAGTGCTCCGTCCTATTTATATGATCTCTAAGGAGGAGCTATTGGTCCGTCGGGACCGCTCCTCAGTCAGACAGCGTCGAGCCTTCAAGGCTGTTGGCCACTTCACTTGGAATGGGTTCCCGCTTGCGTTAAGCTTACTGCCACGGAATAATTTGCCTGCTTTCTACCAAGTGCTGAAGTCGTTTCTCTTTGGCCGTGGATCGGCTGGGAGCGCCTCTGAGTAGGCTTCTTGAAGAGGCGCTATATAAATTTCCGGAAGAATGAATGAGGAAATGAGGATATGGCAATGGCCGAGAGTCTCTTTCATGCATACGTAATTTTACGATAACTGTGTCACAGCGTAAATTATTATCGACGCCCTCCTCCTTTATTCCAGCCTTCGGACTGGCACCAACAGACGACAGTTTTTCCGTTGTTTATCGTAATTTTTTGGCCGCTAAGGACCGTTAACGTCGACCTTCCCGACGAGTATAATGGGAACCTAGAGAAATTCAAGCGATTGTGTGTGTGTGTTTCCTTTTAACGACTAGCTGTGTGGTAACTAAGACCATTAGCGTCGCCCTCCTCCTTTATCCAGGCTTGGGACTAGCACTGTCAGAAAGCGAACAGTGGCGGAGTTTTTTTAAACGAAATTGCAGAATTTATAGCATTGGAAGAATACGTGTTAAAGGTGTCTAAGACGATCACTTTATTATCGATTGTCTAGCGACATTATTGTGGTCGTCAACGCCAATTACTTAGACCTCTCAATTACTTACATTCTAATTACACATTTAGCATCAGTAGGGTAATTTCTGTAAAATAAGAGATAAATTTGCATCGCCCTCCTCCTTTATTGTCACTGTCACCAACCGAGGACACGACAGTGACTGAGATCTTCTTTCATATAATATGCGCAGTTGAGCGAGGCCGGTAGCGCATTGGATAACATCTGGCACAGAGACTGAGAGGTACCGAGTTCGAGCCCCCGTTGGGCGGATATGCTTTGTAGGCTGCTATTAGCGCCGTTGTATTGCAAGCTGTCTGTTCTGTTAGTAGTTAAGATTGTTTCAATTGCATAACATGTAAATGTACAGCGCAGTGCGTTTGTCAGGCGCTCAATTAAAGAAAAGATATTATTATTATTATTATTATTATTATTATTATTATTATTATTATTATTATTATTATTATTATTATTATTATTATTATTATTATTATTATTATTATTATTATTATTATTATTATTATTATTATTATTATTATTATTATTATTATTATTATTATTATTATTATTATTATTATTATTATTATTATTATAAGTTTCACTGTTTAAATATCACAGATTAGCTTCGCTTATATCCGCGTGGTTCCACTCACAGACGCTGGTTCCATTCCGTATCTCCAACCTCCACAGTCCGTCCGTTGCCTCTCCCCAACTGTGCGTCGTCATGAACCCCCAGTAGCTGAACCCTTCAGTGGACATGTCTCGTGACCTTCCACCGAGCAGGGTCGACCGCATGCTCCCACCGGGTGATATGAGGGCGATGTCGATGTCCCCACGACGCAAGGCCGACAATTTCATAGGTCAGAATCTGATAGGTCGCAATTCTATAGGTAGAAAAGTCGAAATCCATGTGTAGATATTCCGTAGGTTCAACTAAATGGTGATGTAATGCAAGGTGATGTCATCCACTGCAAATCCTCCGAGATTTCTCAGCCTCATACAAAATCCATGCCATGGAAACCAGATTAGCAACTGGCGCTATATCAATTATTCAAGTTCCCCAACAGCCAGGTTGTTAGCTCCGTTTCATTGCCAGCCCAGAATCCAGGGAGGTCAAGCTGAGGAGACAGCAGGATACTACGGTGAAAAGACTTTAAAACCACGATGAATACGATGACAACAATCAGGGCCGGCCTTTGCCCAAATGGCGCTCCAGACAAAGCATACATTTGGCTGACAACAATTATATTGGTTACGATGAATATTATTAATGCGCATTTATTAAGCGTCACTATCTACTGACAAGGCATCAATCGATGGTGCTGAGTACTTGCGAACTAAGGACTTATTCCCCACACAGTAACCGTCTCAGGAAGTGGTTAGATGGCGTTAAACGCTGGATAATTTATGCCCTCCTTAGACACCTTTAAAACAAATTCGATCGAACGTATTAATTTGTCAGTAACGTTTAAGCGGCAGTTTTATTGCACTTTATTGGATATTAACATTCGTTTTACGTTGTTACAGGCAACCGGGATGATCTTGGTCTAGTGGTTAACGTGGGGGGGCCCGTGGCGCATTGGATAACATCTGGCAAGGAGACCGAGAGGTACTGAGTTCGAGCCCCCGTTGGGCGGATATGCTTTGTGTTTGCAGGCTGTCTGTTCTGTTAGTAGTTAAGATTTGTGTCTTGTGAATTGCATAATTGTACACTGTAACCGGTTGCGGTTTGTCAACCGGATTGTTGAATAAACGAAAATATATGTGCTGGAATATCAACTGTGAGGTCGAGGGATCAAATCCAATGCTTTGCCAATGATGTAATTTCTATTCTTAATGCCTCTAAAAATCGCTACGGTTACCGTAGGTGTTGGGCTAATTAGAGTACTTTAAGAAATATATAATGAGATCCTGTCGTCAAATGCTGGACATTTTCTGAATATCGTTTCAGAGAATATTGTTAGGTGAGTTCTGGACGACGTCAACAGCTTAGGAAGTCGTTAGATGGCGCTAAACGCTGGATAATTTGATGTACTCCTTAGACACCTTTTAAATGATTTCGATCCAACGTATGAATTCGTCAGTTACGATTTTATCGGCATTGAGCTGTAATATGCCAAAAACTAATCTTTGTCGGCGGCAACGGCCTATGTTGTCATAAGCTGCCGTTAAACTGTGGATCCATCCATTATCGGCAGATGAAACCAACTTCGATCATACAGTCGATACTAGATCATTCTGCGTTGTCCTCAATCCATTTGGTTGCCATCAAATTTTCATAGTTATTTCGGAAAGGTATGAACCTCCGCTATACCTTGAATGTGCGTTAAGCTACGGTGTGGTGATTAGGGTGCTCGATAGAGAGGTCGGAGATTAAATTCCCCACCATAAAAAATTTCGCTCCACTTGCTCCCCCGTCCCCAACCACAGCAACAATATCGTGTACACTGTCAGTGGGAAGATCAAGGAGCGAATTCATACAATAACCCTTTACGTAATTCTTTGCATTGGCTTCCTGTTCAGCAAAGAATTTACGTCAAATTCGTGCTCACAGCTTATTAAACATCGATTTGTGGTTACTAGATATCGTGAAAACGTCAACAAGGCAGTGATGTGGTTACAGTGCACGACTGTCAATAGAGAGATCGGAGTCTCAAATCCTAGCCAAGGCAGGAATTTCTGTCGAGATGTCCACGCCACTTGCGCCCCCTAGCCAACTCAAGTATAATGAGTTGCGTTTTGCCGATTAGATTACTTAAGGTAAAAAAACTGAATAATTATCAGTTAGATTGTAAAGCTCCGTTTGGCACATTGTAATGGTGTCGTTAGGAAGGTATAAGTCTCTATTGTTAATCTTATTGCATATGTTTTGTATTGTCGTCGACGGCCTTTGATTCATTCATTCATTCATTCATTCTGGAGATTTATATAGCGCCCCTTCAAGAGATCTACTCAGAAGCGCTCCCAGTCCAGCCACGGCAAAAGTAAAAAGACTTAAGTGATTTATAAAACCCAGTTTGACTGGTCAAAGGTAGCAAGCGCAGCTCCGATGGCAGGTCATTCCAGATGGAGGGGCCTGCAACCGAGAAAGCTCGGCGCTGCCTAGCAGTCAAGCGAGCCCGCGGGACTAGGAGTTGCCCCGTCGTCGCGGACGACGTTAAACTTTGAAGTAATAATAATAATAAGTAAGATCGACGCCAACGGCGATTAAAGTGACAAAAATGGATATATCCTCCCAAACAACCAAGTTGGGTGTTATCGGATTTGTTGGGATATTAACATCCGTTTTACTTTATAGCCAGCAACCAAGGTGCGCAATGGTCTAATGGTTAATATACTGTTATATTAGCCGAGAGATCGAGGGTTCAAATGCACTGTTTTGCCACTGATGATAGTTATGTTCTTCAGAGGTTTATTATTGCTATGGCTACCACAAAGAGCGGCTTTGATTATACGAAATGGCGCTAAATAAATTACCTTAAGAACAAATAATAAAACCAGTCGACAAATGTCGTCGATCAATATCGTGTCCGAGAATCTTGTGAGATAAACTGATATGGTCGACGTCAGTGTCTCAGGATGTCGCTAAATAGTGTTAAACGCTTAACAGTGCTCTCTTTAAACACCTGTAAAACGACTTCTATGGATGAAATAGGGCCGTCAGTGACGTTTCATCGCATGATTATATTACTGGTCAACAAAATTAGTAGTGGATCATTTTACGTTGTCAGGCAGACATCCATTTGGGTGACATCAAATCTTTATGCCAATGCTGGAAGGGCATGAATCTCCACTGTATGCATGGTGTGCAATGGTGTTGTGGAGATAGGGCTGGAATGTCAACTGAGAGATCGAGATTTCAAATCTCAGACATTGCAGAAAGATCCGCTCCACTTGCCCCCCCTAGCCAAAGTATTTCTAGTGAGTGCAGTGTCAATGGGAGGATGAAGGAAACTAATTTGTATTTCTAGCGAAAGCAATAATGAGTTAATGTCTTGGTTAATACAAAGTACTAATTAGTGATAGTTTTGTCAATCGATGCGACCCTGATTTAGTCTATGAGAGCGACACGTTGAATCATAATAATTTTATAATTTGATCTGCAAGGTCTTGAAAACAGACTACGGCAGGAAATGAGGAGTTACGTCAGCTTAGTGATGAACGATGCCGAACCAAATCAGGTCATAGAGAACGAATCATTGAAAATAACGGTTGGAAAGTGAGTTTAGCGAAGGAAGTTGAAACACACAGACGTAGGCTGCGGCTAACTTCGATTAAAAGAATTCTACCATATCTAACCGATTAAACGCGATCATGAAGTTGAATTGTAGTAATTATTATAGTAATGTATATTGCGATCGATTAACCCTTTGGAGGTGAGGTGAAGCATTGTAACGTTCGAGGTGAGGTGGGGTCTGACATATATGCCAATACATATAATTACTTGCAAGTCGCAATATCAACTACATAACATAAATTTAATAATAATAATAATAATAATAATATCTGTTCTTTAATAAGCGCCTGAAAACGCACTGCGCTGTACATTTACATGTTATGCAATTTAAATCTTAACTACTAACAGAACAGACAGCTTGCAATACAACGGCGCTAATAGCAGCCTACAAAGCATATCCGCCCAACGGGGGCTCGAACTCGGTACCTCTCGCTCTCTGTGCCAGATGTTATCCAATGCGCTATCGGGCCCCCAAAATAGATCTCTTGTAGAGATATCGTGTTACAGTAAAGCGCAACCTGAGAGTTAGGTATTTTTGTGAGCTTAACTATAGTTATGTAACCAATTATCGGCTAAACTGGTGATTTTCAGGAACAAATAACAGTTTTCAATCATAATTGATATGGCCAGCGTGGTGGCGCTCAAAATCAAAGCGGCCCTTTGCAATGGCATCTTCGTGGCCCTCGAAACATGTAACATTTGGTAACACGTGACATAATACCCGTAATAATGGATTAATTTTGCATCGATGCAACACTACATGCAGTAATATCTTATAATCGCACAATTTTTTTGGCACTGTGCCGTTACTTTTTTAAATTCATTAAATCAATATGTATACGAAAAATTATAAGTTCACTTTAATATGCAAGAAATAAAACATGGCGTCTGAAAGTACCTGAAAGTGTCCGTATTTCACATTCACTAAGGTAGAAAAAATTAATCCAAGCTGGTTCTACGTTTTCCGTAGAAAAAACAGCGTAGAATAGCTATGGGGTTTGTCATACCCCACATCACCTCCAAAGGGTTAAAAGAGAAGTGGAGACACAGTTCTAGATGCTGGATGTCGTTAAACCCTTGACAATGCAATGCTTTCCTTAGACACCTTTAATACGTCTTCGTTTGATATTATAAATAAGTCCGTCGCATATTCTACCGTTGGATAAAAGAGGAGGGCGACGCTAATCCCACGGTGTCGTTAAACTGAAACTACTACTACTCTACCGTTGGATCGTCTCGGTACTAAAACGAAGAAGACGTCAACGGCCTTGGAATATGAAAGGCTTAGTTAGACAATGATAAAACTTCATTCTAAGTTGTCAGCAAACCCAGTTGGTTGCCATCGTATTTTTATGGGCAAGCTGAAAGAGTATATTAACATCCGTTTTACGTTGCAACCGGGGTGCCCTATGGTGTAGTGGTTGACGTGTTGGAATTTCAATCGATAGGTCGGGGGTTAAAATCCACTGCTTTGCTATTCATAATATTTCCGTTCTTAAAGACTTTTAGAATCGCAGTGGCTACAGCAGAAAACGCCTCTGATTATAAGTTAAAATCGACGTCAATGGCTGACGAAGTCGATAGATAGCGTGAAATGCTCAACAATTTATTTATCTTCTGAGACACCTTTAAAACGATTTCAAAGTTCCTTATAAAATGAACAGGTGCGCTTCATCGCCAGATAGCAATTGAATTGGTTTGTTTATGGTGATAAATGTATGAGTTTCTAATTTGAATGTGTTTTTTTTATTTGATAGAACTGATGCTTAACAATGTTTTTAATATTCTTCGTCTTTAGTTATTACTTAAAACTAGTTTGGAAATGTTTATGTATAGGATTCATTTTGAGTTAATTGTAATTGATAAAACCAACTCTCGATGGGTGCGGCGCCTCTGGCGTGTGAACACTGGTCAGTCACGGCTATGTCTATAAATTGATTTTTCAAAGTCTCGGATTATATCTTATGCCTACCATGTTGGATGTCGCGGAACCCCAGCCAATGCAATGCTCTCCTTAGACACCTTTAATACGAATTCGTTTGAAATTATAAATAAGCCAGTCGCATATTCTATTGTTGGATCATCTTAGTACCAAAACGAAGAAGACGTCAACGGCCTTGAAATGTGGAAGGCTTAGTAAGACAATGATTAAACTTCATTCTAAGTTGTCAGCAAACCCAGTTGGTTGCCATCGTATTTTTATGGGCAAGCTGAAAGAGTATATTAACATCCGTTTTACGTTATAACCGGGGTGCCCTATGGTGTAGTGGTTGACGTATTGGAAGTTCAGTCAATTGGTCGGGGGTTAAAACCCACTGCTTTGCTATTCATAATATTTCCGTTCTTAAAGACTTTTAGAATCGCAGTGGCTACAGCAGAAAACGCCTCTGATTATAAGTTAAAATCGACTTCAATGGCTGAAGAAGTCGCTAGATCGCGTAAAATGCTCAACAGTTTATGTATCTTCTTAGACACCTTTAAAACGATTTCGAAGTTCCATATAAAATGAACAGGACTGGAGTGCTTCATCGCCAGATAGTCCGGATTGGTGACAGATTGAATGTCATGTACCTTATAAACAATTATAAAAGCCATTTCAACTCCGCCACAGCCTCATCTCAAGGGTTGTGTCAGTCCGAATCCCTGTGGGTTCCAGCATGCTAATTCCACCACTGCAGTGGACAAGAATCCACTTCATTCTCCAGCGCATCTTTGTAGCGAAGAAGTGCGTCTGAATTTGATTTTGCCCGGGGGAATCAACGCTTTATCATCATTATCAGATGATGATGAAAATTCGCCGTCCTTCGCTTTTCCGAGCCACATGCTAAGAAGGTACGTGGTAAGACAACGACGAATTACTCCGGTAGTATAGACATTCTCGGTTCCACTAGGCCTATCGACAACTACTTTATTAGTTTTAAATCTTAATTGTTCATCCATAACTGCTTTAAGTATTTTCTTCGACTAGACTCACTAGAGTTTAAAAGAAATTGCAGAATTAATAGCACCGGAGGCACGCATATTAAAGGTGTTTAAGACTAGCATTGTATCACTGATTGTTTAGCGATATTTAGGGATTGGCGCAGAGGATAATCACAATATATTTTAGCATTTATTAAGCGCCACTGTCTATTGACCAGGTTTCAATCGATGGAACTGAGCAATTGTGAGCATACCTCTTGAATGGTATTTGAAATTGATTTAGAATTGTTCCCGAAGGGCTTTAAGATACATCTGGAATATTGAGACTAGATCTAGGAATAGTTTTAGGATAAATCTAGATAATCGATTAGCTGGATAAGATGCGTTTTTAAGACTAAATATATATAAATAATTCTTGAGTAACTGGTTCAAGAATTCTATTTTAAAAGTTACTAATTAATGTAGGAAATTTTTGAATTTATTGCGCCTGAATTTAAAGGTGTCTAAAACTAGCTCTGAAATGAACTGTTATTTAGCAACATCTGATGCCTGCAATTATCGATTAACAGCAGTTGCTGAGTTTATAGGAATGGATCCTCAGTTTAACGGCAGCTTATGACAACATAGGCCGTTGCCGCCGACAAAGATTTAGTTTTGGCATATTACAGCACAACCACCTTATAGCTTCTGAAAGAAACGTTTTAAAGCCGACTGAAAAGAACACTATCATTAATAATTGTTCAGTGACATCTTATTGCTGCAAAGGGCCGTAAAAGTCAACCGTACCCTGTCATGGGTTATTTTGTCAGATTTAACGATGAATCGCACTTTATTTATAGAATCGTTTGTATGTGTTATAAAGGTGTCTAACGAGACCAAAGCATCATCCATTCTTCACCGCATGATCCAGTGTTCAGCTATACATCTTATAGCTTCCATGTACGTAGACGCCAACCTTTCCTTCCGAGATTTATGCAGCCCTATAATAAGTTCAGTTGCGGTATTGACCTCATCATGAGGCGCTCAGTCTAAACAAAATCTGTTCGACAGATAATATAAAATCAGAATCGGTGTTAGGTTAAGATCGAAGGCTCAGGCAGGCAGGCAGTGTTTTGTGTTTAGGATTTGAACGGCAAGATGTGTGGGGAAAGAGGAGAAATCAGAGATGGGCTGTTTCAGTCCCTGTCTGTCTCTTTGTCTGTCTGCCTCTCTGCACGCTTGTCTGCCTATACATCTGCTTCCCTCTGTAATGAAACATTGACATGTTGTTGCACTATTATAGTCTACTGAGAGGTTTGGGGTTCAAATTCACGCTAGAGCAGAAATTTGGTTCGAGATTTCGGCTCCACCTTCGCCCCTAAACAACTTGGCTAAAATTAATATACTGACCATACATTTTCGGTTGGCAAATGAGACGGCTTGGGACTGGCACTGCAACAGTACAATTGTATATTCGTTTTAATTGAAAAACCCGTGTTGACACACCGCAACAAGTTACACAGTGCACATAATAGCAAATAAAGAGAACAATAAAACTAATAAGAGATTTAAAAAAAGTAAAACAAGGGATCACTAGTCAGTGATGGTTAAACTGCCGAAGGTCCCTGCAACGAGTAAGGGATCGTCCGCTTGTAAGATGCCCGTGGAATAAAAGTCCGATCGTATATGGATAGATGTCACTGACGTTCGCCTGATGTTGTAGGCTGTGCAGACTTCTTGCAAAAGGCAGAAATTGTGGTTGATAGTACTGCTCGGTAGTCAGAGTTTTACCACTCGGCACGGACGAAGTTAGTGACGATATCGACGCCAGACAGTTCGACAGTCCGAGGCATTCGATCATGGACGACGCCGGCCAGGTCCAAGGCGCTTCACTGGTAGCTGCTGTCTCATGTTGTTGAACGCACCCTTCTTCGGGCCGACGGGCAGCGATCAGTAGATGGTAGCAGTGACAGCAGTAGCGGTGATCGTGCTCCATGTTGGCTGTATCCTTGTTGAAGTGTCGTACTGTTCGCCTAGTCACGCTTCAATGAACCGTGACGACTAACTTAGTCTCAACGTTCAGCCACTAAACTTTCGAAATTTATCGATTAAACTCCGTTATTTTTTGGCTTCATTAACAATTCCACGAGCAGACGAGCGTAATCCAATAAGTCGTCACAAGCACCTCGGCAACTGACTATGAAATCCCTAAGAAAACACGCATAACATGTGTTTAAGAAAACACTGCGCGTATGGCAGCCTATTAGGCGCCCATCCCATCCCCAATGATGATGATGATGATGATGATGATGATGATGATGATGATGATGATGATGATGATGATGATGATGATGATGATGATGATGATGATGATGATGATGATGATGATGATGATGATGATGATGATGATGATGATGATGATGATGATGATGATGATGATGATGATGATGATGATGATGATGATGATGATGATGATGATGATGATGATGATGATGATGATGATGATGATGATGATGATGATGATGATGATGATGATGATGATGATGATGATGATGATGATGATGATGATGATGATGATGATGATGATGATGATGATGATGATGATGATGATGATGATGATGATGATGATGATGATGATGATGATGATGATGATGACAATTGTGATGACGACGACGATGATGATGATGATGATGATGATGATGTTGTTGTGTCAAGTTTCTAAACATATTGCCCTTCCTCTGTCGGATTTACCATTGACCGATGAAAAGCTGCCGCTTTCCTTCTATACATTTTTTTATGTAATAGGTAAATTTGCCGACGACCCCTCAAAACGGCCCAGGACAAATCGGCCCCGGCAAATGAGCCCGACGAAACATCCCCCGTCAAAATGGCATCGTCCAAACAGCCCCGTAAAATCGGCCCCAATAAAATCGGCCTCAATCATTTCGGCCCCCGTCATGTCGGCCCAGTCAAACCGGTCCCACACAAAATATGCCATATTCCAAGTACTTTTATATTGGATTGATGAAAAGTTTTCTATGGTTTATCATCATTTTGTCGCCGCTAAAGGCCGTTAAAGTCGACCATACGCAATGAGTTGAAGACGTATGTATTCCCTTCCGGCCGTTGGATGGATGGATCCACAGTTTAACGGCAGCTTATGACAACATAAGCCGTTTCCGCCGACAAAGATTTATTTTGGCATATTACAGCTCTTGTGATCCCAGCCGATGCAATTATAGTTAGTACACTCAATCAATATCTCGGAATTTATATAGCGCCCCTTTAAGATCTCTACCTCTAGGCGCTTCCGGCCCAATCCAAGCGGAAAAGAACAGTGTTGTGCAACTGGTGGAACGGATCGGAGTGGATACCAGTTGGAGGAGACTCGTCTCCAGGGAAGCCGTTCCATAAAAATGTCCACCGTGGCATAGTGGCTATGCCGATCGTCATTGAGAAGATCTTGGGAGCAAATCCGTCAAAAGAGCTAAAACCCCTATGCGTAATTCTTTGCATTGGCTTCCTGTTCAGCAAAGTAAGTAAGTAAGTAAGTAAGTATATTCTTTAATAAAACCAATTGCATATCCGCACTCTGGTGTACATACATCTTAAAACAATCAACTGTTAATGTCAATACGAGTACAACATTCTAACAATAAACGTCTTTCGCTGTAAATTATCTGCAAGAGGTACACAAAGGTCGTGCGATCGCGGTCGCAGGGTATATTGTTGGGGCTTTTTGGTGGAAGTAAACTATGCAGTACGTGGCCCTGGTTCATCAGGACCGCAGAGAAAAGACGGGTGTCAGCTTCAAGACAAAGTCGCTCAAATTTTGGGTAGTCTTCAGGAAGATACCGGAGGCGGATTAGCTTGCTTATTACTGATTGAAGTCGGCATCTATCCTGTTGTCCCGCAAACCCCCACCATGCCGGGGCAGCATAGAGTAAACGAGCCACTGTTGTTGCACGTACTACATCATAAAGCTGCAGACCCTTGAGGCCATGTGCAACAAGAATGCGCAGGGCATACATTGATTGTCTTGCCTTACAGCATATTCGGGTGATATGAGGCTCAAAACTGAGAACTTCTGTAAATGTAACCCCTAGGATATTCAGGCTCGACACCCTAGTCAATCCCAGGGTGACATCTGGAACAGTGTCATTCCATGCACGCCCCCTCGGCCGTCTGATCACCATCTCGAAGGTCTTTTTCTTATTTAGTTTAAGGTTACAGGTTTCGGCCCATTGGGACACATGATCAAGTTCATTTGCCACTGTGGCAGTGTTTGAAGAGGGTACCAACAGATATGTATCGTCTGCATATTTGATAAGCCTATTTCCGGGGTGGGCCGCTTTAAGCTTTGAAATTGTTGTAATAAAGTTGGCTGGGCCTAAACCCGAACCCTGAACAATACTAGCAGTGATGTGAACAATGGCAGAAATTAAGCCATTGTATTTGGTTTCATGACCCCGATCTCCAAGATAGGCAATTATCCAATTGTACAAGCAGTCTGGAATTTGCAGCTCTGCTAGTTGTTCAGCTAGGTAAGAGTGCCTCACCGTGTCGAAGGCTTTTGTAAAATCTAGGGCAATATTATTAGATGTACAAATTTATTATCTCTTAGTAGATCCGTAAGGTTGCCGGTCAAGGCGATTAGTGCAGCCGAGGTGGAACCTGTAGGTCGGAAAGCGTATTGGTCCGTGAAATCTTGATTAAGCCGAGGTTCGTGCAGAATGGGGTAGAAGAAACGGTGCACTATACATTTTTCCAATAATCGGCAAAGAATTGGTGTGACCGAGATAGTATTTGTGTTAATTGGGTCTCATAGTTTATAAAACATTGAACTCTGGTCGCTAGATGGCGATAAAATTTCGAAATGATATGCTCTCGAAAGACACCTTTAATACGCCTTCAATCGATATTATAATTTCGTCATTTGCGTTCTATCGCTAGATTATACGCACACAAAACTTAATCAGAGGTGAGGTCGACGTCAATGGCTTTGGAATACGCACGGTTTAACTAAACAATGGATTATGCTAGTTCATAAAATGTTACCAGCAACCCTTTTGGGTGCAATCGAAATGTTGTGGGTGTGCTGGTGTGATCGCTCATGTCATTTCATTGTCAGGACTTTTTCAAATTAGGGCAGGTTCCAGAGTTTAACGACATAATATGGTAATAAAGGCCGTTTATGTCGGCAGAAATTATTTTAATCAGTTGTCGCAGTTCGTGTGGCTTAACAGAGTTCAATATAAAATTGCTAATCCACCATAGTCTGCCTATCTACCTTAGTGGACTGACCTTCTGGTTGTTGACCTGATTGCGACTTGGTTATAATAATAATAATAATAATAATAATAATAATAATAATAATAATAATAATAATAATAATAATAATAATAATAATAATAATAATAATAATAATAATAATAATAATAATAATAATAATAATAATAATAATAATAATAATAATAATAATAATAATAATAATAATAATAATAATAATAATAATAATAATAATAATAATAATAATAATAATAATAATAATAATCTGTCTGTCTGTTTGCGTCCGAACGCTATAACTTGGTCGCATTCAACGGCACTTTTCCTGCAAACCCTGAAGAAGAAGCCTGACCCTCCAGACAAATTTCCTGCTCCTTATAGCAATTTTTCCTAAATCCTGAGGTATCCTTGATACCTCGGGTAAAATAATAATATTAATAATAATCCGCCAGCGCATACAGTTCAAGCTTTCCTCCCTCATGCGAAACTGTCTGGCTGGCTCTGCTCCTCACTCTCTTAGGGCATCCCCAGAATCTTCTCTGCCCAATCTTTCCTCCTTTCGGTCCTCGGCCCGTGGTCACTTGGTTGTCCCGCGTGTGCATACTTCTACGGCCCTGTCTAGGAGTTTCGCTACTGTGGGACCCACTAGCTGGAACCGTCAGGGCCGACCTTTCTTCTATTTCTTTTGAACAATTACGCGCACGCCTGAAAACCTTTCACTCTACTAGTGAAGACACTGGCCCGGTTCGAAAGCGCCTCTGATTTAAAGTGGCGCCATATAAATACGCTAATTAAGCGGGGCTTGTGCCCCTTTTGGGTCTCCCCTGTTCCCTAGCCAATGCACCTATATGTATTAGTCAAGTTATAATTGTTCTTAATTGTTATAATTATGCATTGTGCTTCTGGAAATAAAAGTTGAAAGAAATAAAAGTTGATTACGCTTACGATTATTATAATTTCGATGGACCTATAAAATTTAATATGTTAGTTTAAGTTATATTTAACGGCGGATAACTGACCTATTTATAGGTTCCATCGAAATCGTTTTAAAGGTGTATAAGGAGAGCATCGAATTGTCTAGCGTTTAACGAAATCTAACTAACTCCTGAGCCGTTGACGTCGACGCTAACTCGCCAGTTTTATTTAACGGCAGATAAGTCGTCAACGGCCTTTGATGTCATTATTTGTCATAAGACGATAATCTTTCAATTCAAAAAATCAAAGGCAGATAAATAAAAAAATTCATCCAGTCTTGTGACTAGTGGTCAAACGCCATTCACACATTAAGCCCTGGTCACAATTATTATTACGCGTTTATTTGGCAAATCTATAAAATGACAGACGTTTTTATTCGTTGTTTATAACCATTATCTGGTCGTCATCGGCCGTTAACGTCGAATTTGCCCTACGTTTGAGACCTCTTTCGTTGGAATCCAGCGATTAAACGTATTAAATTTGCTGAATTTATAGGACCGGAAGAGTGCGTGTTAAAGGTGTTTAAGAGGAGTACTGTATCATTCATTGTTTAGCGACACCTTGCGGCTCCGAAATCCAAAGTTGTCGATCTTTTACTTCTATTGATCTTTTACTTCTATTCTTATTAATATTAGATAAGATAAGTTTATTTCCATACATTCCTGTTAAACGACGCTGCGTCATAAGACAGATAATCAGCGTTACCCTTCTTTAACGAGGCTTAACCGAGTATACGACATTTTGCGCTTCATGTACACGTAGTTTACTGTTCAATATAAAAATTGCTTATCCATCATAGGCAAAGAGGGCGACGCTAATGGTCTTTGTTACCACACAGCTAGTCGTTAAACAGACAAACCAACCAACCAAATGTCAGTGGGCCAGAGTTTAGGTATGACGTCAACTGTCCATGACGGCCACACGCTGTTGCTTAACAATTAAGTATACAGTGGTCGTCTTAAACACCTTTAAAACTTTCCTACAGACACTATAAATTCAGCAAATGCGCTTGATCGTTAGCTCTTTGGAAGATTTCGTTTAGACGATGGTCGAGGATGACGACCCTTGGCCGCTACAAGATGCTGATAAACAACGGAAAACTGCCTGCGATTGGGTAGTGCCAGTCCGAAGCCTTGATTACGGAGGAGGACGACGCCAATGATCTTCATTACGACAAGGAGTCGCTAAACAGAAACTTCTAAATGTCTTGACTATTTGCGACTTCATACCAGCGGAAAACAAATAATCATAGCACGATTACAGTTATGGATTATTACTGCTATTAAATTAAAAACTTCTATGGCCCCGGGCTATTGGAATTTTTCGACTGCATGTATGTCTTCCTCCCTATCTGTCTATATTTCTGCTTCTGTTCTTATCTGTATGTCTGTTAGGGTGCATCATGTGCCCCAAAATATTTCAAAAGCGTCTGTCCCTATTTCATTTCTTTTCCTATTACTGAAAAGGTGTGTTTGCCAAAATTTAACAATATTCTGACATACTCTAGGTATCCCACGAAGCAATTGAAATTTTACAATAGAGAACCATTACGAGGATTCATACAAGTTACACATATTATGCCGCAATAATACTTTAAAGAATGTTCCAAAAGTTCTTATAATTGACAATTCTGCATTAGGCAATGGCCATCACCAGAAGCATTGCACAGATTTTAAAAAGTGAAATTTTTTATTACTATCATATTGTAACAACACATTCATGTTGCAAAGACATTACATGTCATGCATATAATGTATATATCGTCGCTCGTAAGTTGTCATGCGTTTGCGATTGCATACATATAAACACACTTCAAATAAATAGACATGCAAACACATAAATAATTAGATACAAACAATGATGGCCGTTGAGGTCGACGTAAACGGTCCTTGGCGGTCACAAGATGCTGCTACACAACGGAAAACTGGCTGCCATCTGTTGTTGGCAGTCAGAAGCTTGGGCAAAGGTGGATGCGACTATCATAGTTCTAGAGTTTATACAGCGTTTGGAGTATATAGTATACAGTATACAGTAACTTACTTCCTTAGTTAGCCAACACACGCAATGGTTTTTGACACGATATATTGTATAATATAAAATAAAATATGGACTACAAAAAAGAACCGGGGATTATGGAGGCGGAGGTAGAATGGGCAATCACGCAAATAAGTGATAACAAGACACCAGGCGCAGACGAAATCCCTATTGAATTGATTAAAGCGGCTGGTGATGGAATAACAAAGGTGATAACAACTTTGTGCAACTTAATATGGGAAACAGAAGAATGGTCGAAAGACTGGGGTAAATCGATATTCATACCCATCTTCAAAAAAGGAGACGCGAGAGACTGCGAGAACTACAGAACTATAGCGCTGATATCACATACAAGCAAGATACTCCTCAAGATTATACACAAAAGAATGGAGAGCAGGATAGAGCGAGAACTGCCGAAAACCCAAGCAGGCTTCAGGAAAGGGAGAGGCAAAGGTATAATACCAGTGGTGCTGTACGGGTGCGAGGCATGGACAAAAACTAAAGCACTAGAGAAGAAAATCGAAGCATGCGAAATGTGGATTTGGAGGAAATGCTGAGGGTCCCCTGGACTGAGAAGAAAACAAATGAACATATACTGGAAGAGATAGGACACTTAAGAGGAAAGATGACATTGAGACAAAGAGCGGCGAGACAAAAAGTGATGTATTTTGGCCATGTGATGCGGGCGGACGGCATGGAAAAGGATATGATGCTGGCGTGTGGGGAGGGAAGACGAGGAAGAGGACGACCAAGAAAGAGATGGATGGAGGGAGATACACGAGACGATGACCCCTGAACATTACCCCTGCCATTACCCTTGGCCAATTACCCCCGTAGGATATTACCCCCTGCCATTACCCCCGGCATTTAGTATACATAGTCTATACATACATGTATATTACATGTATTATATTTATTATTTATTTATAATATATATATTATATTAATATATTTGTTAGCTTGTATCTTGTGTGCCTGCGCTTCTGTTTAAATCACTATAAGTAGCTGACCCCTCGGCATTTAATATATATAATTATAGTCTATACATTTATATACAATATGCATATATATTACGTGTATTATATTTATTATTTTGTTTATAATATATTAATATATTTTTAGCGTCGACCTGAAATTAATTTACTTCATTTTTAGTGATTTTGATTGGATTTTCATCTGGCTATCGTGATGCGTATGACGATGGGGGTAGAATGGTTTATCCCCCCGGATACTCTACACCAGTTTATTCCATCCGGGGGATATGCTTTAGGGGGGATAGAATATCACGGGACACCGGCATGGAAAGATTATGCTGTATAAACTAATAAGTAAACTGAAATTAAACTAAATAACAAGTTAATATTATTGAGCCAATTAACACTTATTATTTTATTTTTATAGTATCATGCTGGCTCGGTGCTGCAACCTACTGGCCCAAAATTAATTTAAGTGTAGGCCTACTTATTTGTGTCAGCTACTTCACAGTGATATAAACAAAAGTGCAGGCACACAAGATACAAGCTAACAAATATATTAATATAATATATATATTATAAATAAATAATAAATATAATACACGTAATATATATGCATATTGTATATAAATGTATAGACTATAATTATATATATTAAATGCCGAGGGGTCAGCTACTTAGAGTAATATAAACAGAAGCGCAGGCACACAAGATACAAGCTAACAAATATATTAATATATATATATATATATATATATATTATAAATAAATAATAAATATAATACATGTAATATACATGTATGTATAGACTATGTATACTAAATGCCGGGGGTAATGGCAGGGGTAATATCCTACGGGGGTAATTGGCCGGGGGTAATGGCAGGGGGTAATGGCAGGGGGTAATGTCCAGGGGGTAATATCCTAGACCCATGGAGGAGATACACGAGACGATGATGATGAACATTCCGGAGCTGAGAGAGGCGACGAGAGATCGGAACACATGGAGAAGGCTGACTATGACGGTCGCTAGGATTCAGCGAATCGACGGCACAAGGTGACAAGGTGATATTGTATAAACGATGCAATGAACACTGTATAGTACTTCAACACTTTACAGCTAAGTCAGATCTCCAACCACAATGAGAGAACACAACAACCCCTACTCTCCTCTCTCATCTCTATTTATGCCATTCAGGAGGGGGGTGACAGGGGGGTGGAAGGGAACACGGACAAGTAACCATGGCGATCTGGTCGGCGGCGAGCGACTGCAGAAAGCAGGGATAGATAAACACCGTCGCGACGGTGGGACACGGAGGAAACACGAGTTACCAGGAAATATGGAAAAGGGAAGAGGGGTCGCCTGCGCAATCACGGCTCGCCACACAATGACCCTCTCTAACCCGCATAAGTCTTTGGATAGATAGGTCGACTTGAAAGGCTCATTAGGTCGCTAGATGGCGTTAAACCATTGATAATGCGATGCTCTTTAAACACCTTTTATACGCCTTCGAATGATCATATAAATTCGTCAGTTTGGTTGTCTCTATATAATAATTTGGTTGTCTCGATGCTTGTGAAACTTCTCCACTGCTCACACTTTGACAGTGCCCGTCCCAAGCCTGGGTAAATGAGGAGGGCGCCGCTAATGATCCTTGTTTCACACAGTGTCGTTAAACTGAAACTACTTCTACTTCTCGATATATGCTGCAAAATAGTAGGTTAGATGAGAAGTGAACTGCCCTGGAATCCATCACGTCTAAATAAGCAGTGGATACTATCCACCCAGCAAACCAGTTGGATGTCACTATATCTTTATGCTCTACGTTGTAACTGGAAACCGTGGTGCGCTGTTCTCTTCTGGTTAACATGCTCTTATATCAACCGAGTGGTCATGGTTCAAATCCACTGTTTTGCCACTGATGACATTTCCATTCTTAATTAGTTTTATAATCGCTGCGGTTACACGAGAGAGAGAGACCAGAGGTCATGGATTCAAAAACCCGATATAACAATGAGTTCTAAATGCCGGGACCACTTGATCCCCTTAACATTCAGGATACCAAGGTTTTTTGTGACATCGGCTATCAACGGGCAGGGGGGTTATCATATATTGAAATACAGCAATGGATTCAGCATTCAATTCTGTACAAATGGTATATTTAGTTGTACATTATGTGAATGCACCTCGAAATTACTTAACTTTTAAGAACGGAACCGATAATAAGCGATATTTTATATTATTGCGTACATCTTGTACTTGTTAGATAAACAAATATAAGATTATGTGTGTTTTGAAACTGATCTATGTATCCAAGATACACACATACATCCCTGCACATGTTTATATAAGTATAGATATACATCCATACATATATATATCCGCACATATATATCAGTTTACGTTGTGATGCTGTATTCAGCCATTTTCACACAGATTACGCGTATTATTATTTATTTTGATCACTTCCGGTATTCAAAAGACAAAGATGTAGGTATGCAAATGAAGCCCTACATTCCCTCCAAAGAATGGTATATTTGTTTCTCTTCTAGGAAGAATAATCAATAAGCTATAGTCGAAAACTAAGAGGGTGGTATCCACCTCCCCCCGGTGCCTCTGGTATATCGGGTTTAACTTTTGAATGGAGTGGGCTACCACCATGATGTTTACCTAAAAATGTGCGCCAATGAATCTGCTACAGCTACATAAAATGTAAAAATTATATTCTATATGAAAAAAAGCTTGTATATAAAAATTTAGGGGTGGGTGGTAACCACCCCCCCCCACCTGGTAGCCCGAGGGTTAACCATGCAACGCAGCAATATTGAATACACCTATCCAGTGGTAAAATCAAAGGAGCAAATTCATCTAATAACCCCTATGATGATATGGAGTTGGGCTAAATAGATTATCTTAAGAAATATAAAATAAAACCATGTGGTCAAATGCCAAACATTTCCTTAAGCCTGAATAAAGGAGGAGGGCGACGCTATTGATCTTTGTTATCACACAGTGTCGTTAAACTGAAGCTACTACAATCGATTCATCGGCTGATTATACGGACGGCAACAATACAATCGATACTGTTTCATTCTGCGTTGTCAGCAACCCATCTAATTGGGTGTCATCGTATTTTTATGATTATTTTTCGAAAGGAATGAACCTGCGTTATACCTTGAATGTGAGGTGAGCTAGGATGTAGTGGTTACAATGCAGGACTGGCAATTGAGTGCTCATGGCTTCACATACCCGATTTAAATGTAGTGGTTACAATGCAGGACTGGCAATTGAGTGCTCATGGCTTCACATACCCGATTTAACAATTAATTTCTGAATGTCGGCACCACTTTGAACCCCGAAACCATCGAATGCGGCAATATTGAATATACTGTCAGTGGTAAGATCACAGGAGCAAATTCATCAAATAACTCGTATGCGTAATTCTTCGCATTGTTGTCCTTTTCAGCAAAAGTTTTTGTCAAATTGTTTATAAAACATTGAACTCTGCTTCAATGTTTTGAGACAGTCGACTTGAACGGCTCGTTATACCCCCGTCAAAATGCAATGCTATTGTTAGATACCTCTTATATGTCTTCAATCGATCTAATAAATTCGTCAGTCGCGTTCTGTTTCTAGATTTCCATCGGCTTGCACCTTCTGTTTGTATGGTGACGTTGACGTCAACGGACTTGGCATTTGCAAGGTTCATCTAAACACAGGATAGGCCTACATGTAATACTTCATTCTATAATTATGGTCAGCAACTCAGTTATGTGCCATCGAATTTTTATGGGCCTGCAGAAAGAGTCTTAACCTCCGTTTGACGTGGTAATCTGGGTGCTCTATGGTCTAGTCCCTCTATTGGTTAACGTGGTGTAATATCAACTGAGAGGTCGGGAATTCAAATCCACTGTTTTGTTGCTACTGATGATATGTCTGTCATTAAAGGTAATTAAAATCGAAGTGGTTAGCGCAGAGAAGCCGCTGATTATATGGAGTGGCGCTAAATAAATTATCCGAAGAAATATAAAATTAAACCCTGTCGTCAAATGCTGAAAATTTTATCAACGTCGTGTCCGATTTGTACTACCCGTAGTAGTTTCACTGGGGAGATCAGACGGTGAGGGAGAAGACTGGCCACCCGCCTCATATGCCGATGCTAAGAGAAATGAAGTCGCTAACTCTTCATACCCATGACTGCCTCTCAGACTATAGTTTAAAGGACTGATCTTCTTCTGTTCTTACCTCAACTCTGTTCCACGCAGCTAAGCATCATAATGTATTATCCGAGCAAGTACATTACATTGTCCAATACATCTTGCCGATTCGAAGTTCCTCAATGCCACTTACATATGAAATAGAAGATTTATTTATTCTATTGTCCCAAGTAAAGTATACTCAAGATGCACCATATAAAATAATCAATCAATCAGCCAATTAATCTAAATTATTTGGCGCCCCTTTAAGGTCTCATCATCTTCATCACTGTAGGACGCGGCAGCATATTGCATAGAGCGTAACGCAGAAAAGAGGATAAAATCATAAGGAAGAGGAAGAGGAGGAGGGGCGAAGGAAAAGGAGGAGAAAAATTTCATTAAAAAGACGCGGAGTGGAGGAGGAGAAGATGTTAACGAAAGGAGGAGGAAAGGGGCGGAGGAAATGGAGTAGGAGCGAAATGAGATGATGGAGGAGGAGGAGGAGGAGGAGGGAAGAGGAGGAGGAGGAGGAGGAGGGGAGGAGTAAGACAAATGAGAGCATGAATATAAAGTGGAGACAGGAGATGGCGAGAGTGAAGAGCGAGGAGGAGAATGAGGAGGAAGAAGTAGAAGAGGAGAAAAGAGAAGAGTATTATGTAGAGGAATTTATAAGAACAAAGCCTCCTTCTCTGAGATAGTTACCGTGTAGGTTAGGGTGACCATTAATGGCCATGGAAAACCGGGACACTTTTAGGGAAACTAACAGTTGTAATTACATAAGTTTAGGACTATAGGAGGGCCTAGCCCTATAGGCCAACTCCCTATAGTCAACAGTTATAGTTAGAGTAGGCCTATAGGCCTACTATATTATAGCCTACTACACAAATATCTTGAAGAGGTTCAAAGACAGAGGCGAAAATCTGTATATAACTTTGGGGGACAGAATTTTTGTGGGCTGGATTTTGCATTTTGTCCCCCCTCAAATGCAAAATTTACGCAAAGAATTATTTTCATAATTCCAATTTCCATTTTATTAAAAAAAATGGTAATTTATCATTTTATTGTTCTTTATTATGTACGCATTATAGCATATCGCTTAATGTACATGGCATTTTAATGTCAATGTCCATAATAGGCCTAATTGTCATCAATCCAACCTCTATTTACGCAAGTATTATTCTAATCAATGCAACTTCTAGTTTCACAAGAAACTATTTTCATCAATCCAACTTCTACTTTCACGGAGTTAAAACCATCATATTAGTTTAGCAACGTAAACTACGGGATTGAAAACACGGCATTAATTTAGCAACGTAAACTACGACTTAACCTTTGACTGTACTTTCATACTAAAAAACTGTGCGTGTTTGAAGTTTCTGTGCAAGTAGTTTCAGTTTCTCTGTTGTTACATTATCGCCTTCAATGTATACAACTGCAACATTGAACAGTGTCAACTGATTCTGTCAGAAACCGGGACAATTTTGCTCTTTAGCGCAAATCGTCGGGACACCGGGACACACCACATAAAACCGGGCCATGCCCTGGAAAACCGGGACGTATGGTCAACCTACACTGTAGGTGCCTTGAACAAGTCCTTCACTCACGAGTGTTCAGCGCCATCGATTGATGCTTCGTCATTAGATAGTGGCGCTTAATAAATGCAAAAATATATTATGATTATCCTTCGCGCGTCAATCCCCAGATGTCGCTAAGCAATAGATGATACAATGCTCGTTTTAGACACCTTTAACATTTATTCTTCTGAGGCTATAAATTCTGCCAATGCGTTCAATCGTTAAATCTCTTCTAATCCCCTTTGTATAGGGTAAGTTCGGCGTGAACGGTTATTGACGGCCACAAAATCGTAATAAACACCGGAAAACTGCGTATCATCTGGTGGTGCCTGTCCGAAGGCTGGATTATTAAGGAGGGCGACGATATTTATCTCTGTTATGACGCTGTATCATCAAAACCCAACTACCATTACGGATGAAAACATAATGTAATAACACAAGGAAATGACCAAGAGGTTGACGTAGTAGTCAATGACCAAGGGAGACTGATCTTATGTTTGTCCACTGGAAATTGATCAGAAAGCAGACGGGTTGCAGGAGGAGAAAGAGGAAGGAGAAGATCATACGGAAAAGTTGGACAAGAGGTCCACCTATGTTTTATAGACAGGGGATTGGAAAAGATATGGAAGGATAAAGCGGTGAGTCTGGAAACGAAAACAAGAATTGTTAAAGCAATGATAATACCAGTGGTGCTGTACGGATGCGAGACTTGGACAAAAACCAAAGCACTAGAGAAGAGAATCGAAGCATGCGAAATGTGGATTTGGAGGAAAATGCTGAGGGTCCTCTGGACCGAGAAGAAAACAAATGAACATATACTGGAAGAGATAGGACACTTAAGAGGAGAGATGACATTGAGACAAAGAGCGGCGAGACATTTGATTGTGTAAACCACGATCTCATATGGAAGACTTTGAGAGAAATGGGAATACCTGTGCACCTGATAACTCTCCTCAGGAACTTATATTCCAACCAGATAGCAGTGGTGAGGACGGAACACGGAGAAACAGCAAGTTTCCAAATAAAGAAGGGAGTAAGACAGGGATGTATACTATCACCGTACCTGTTCATTCTATACGCAGAAAGGATCATGAGAGAGGCTGGATTTGATGATGAGGCGGAAGGAGTGAGGATAGCTGGAAAGGTTGTCAACAACTTAAGGTATGCGGATGACACAACACTGTTGGCGGGGAAAAAGGAAGTACTGAAAAACAACATCAGGAAACTAAGGCTTGAAAGTGAGAAAGCAGGATTGTACTTCAACATAAAAAGACTAAAATTATGACCACAGAGAGCTGGAGAAGCTTCGAAGTAGATGGAGAAGAGATTGAGGTGGTATCGAGCTTCTGTTTCCTGGGAGCTACAATAGATAGGGAGGGGGGATGCGAGAGAGAGATACGCCGAAGAATTACTCTGGGAAAAGGAGCAATGCAGGGATTGGAAAAGATATGGAAGGATAAAGCGGTGAGTCTGGAAACGAAAACAAGAATTGTTAAAGCAATGATAATACCAGTGGTGCTGTACGGATGCGAGACTTGGACAAAAACCAAAGCACTAGAGAAGAGAATCGAAGCATGCGAAATGTGGATTTGGAGGAAAATGCTGAGGGTCCTCTGGACCGAGAAGAAAACAAATGAACATATACTGGAAGAGATAGGACACTTAAGAGGAGAGATGACATTAAGACAAAGAGCGGCGAGACAAAAAGTGATGTATTTTGGCCATATGATGCGGGCGGACGGCATGGAAAAGGAGATGATGCTGGCGTGTGGGGAGGGAAGACGAGGAAGAGGACGATCAAGAAAGAGATGGATGGAGGAGATACACGAGACGATGATGATGAACATTCCGGAGCTGAGAGAGGCGACGAGAGATCGGAACACATGGAGAAGGCTGACTATGACGGTCGCTAGGATTCAGCGAATCGACAGCACAAGGTGACAAGGTGTGAAGTTTTCTAATGCATAGATTTTCCAAAGATTGCATGTTTGACTGTTACACAGGCGCTAAATTTCTAAGTTTGACTATTTTTAAGCTTCTCAAGTTGTCAGTTTCTCAACTTGTATGTTTCACAAGTATTAGGTTTCTCAAGTTTCAAGTTTTCTAAAAGTTGTAAGTTTCACAATCTGTGATTTTTCAAAGTTTTAAGTTTCTCAAATTGACAATTTCTCAAGTGTTAGGAGTTTCACATTTCTCAAGTTTGTCAAAGTTTGCCAGTTTGGATGATTCTAATTTTTCTAATACATAGATTTACCAAAGATTGCATGTTTGCATGTTTCACAAGCTCTAAATTTCTAAGTTTGACTATTTTAACGTTCACAAGTTGTGAGTTTTTCTAGTTTCACAAAGATTGTGAATTTCTGAGTTTTCAGTTTCTCAAGTTTCGCAACGATTGCAACGTTTTAAGTTTCTGAAGTTGAAAGTTTCTGAAGTTGTGTGTTTATCCAATTGTAAGTTTCTCAAGTTTTAAGGTTTGTCAAGTTGTAAGTTCTCAAGTTCTAAGTTTCTCAAGTCTTATGTTTCTCAAGTTTCTCAAAGATTGCAAGTTTCATAACGTTTTAAGTTTCTGAAGTTGTAACTTTTCCAATTCCAAGCAGCGCAATACTCTAAGAGTTGCAATTTTTCCATGAAAGTCGACGTCTCATGAATCTAAGAGTTTTAAGTTGATTATACAAGTATTTCATACGTCTTCGTTACATAGAAGACGTAAGCTTATCTTATCCATGCGACTTTGCAATTTAAGAGTCACAATTCTAGTATGCCCGCTGCCATTCTACACATCGTATGTGAACTATACAATCACTCATTCCATCCAACATTGTCACCTAGCCATGGCAATTTTATCATGTAATTTGACTTCTCATGTATCTTTGTAATCTAAAAGTCATATCCCATGCATTTAAACAATCTAAGTGTGGCAATTTTAGTATATACATAGCCATTCTTTGCATCATAGCAATCTAAGAGACCCAATTTCGTCATACACATAGTCATTCTCTACATCTTAGCAATCTAAAATTCGTGTGTGAACTATACAAACACTCATTCCAGCTATCATCATATTTTAAAAGTTGCAAATTTACCATGCAACTCGCCATTTAGTGTACAAGCCTTCATTTCACACATCTTCACAACCTAAAAATTGGAAATTCCATGCGTCTTATGAATCAAAGAGTCGCAATGTTTCATACATGCTGCAATTCTATGCATCTTAGCGTTTGAAGAGTTGTAATTTTATCTTACGTACAGCAATTCTTTGTCTTATCAGTAGGAGTATTCATTTCGGTATACATACAGCAATTCTATGCATCTTAGCGTTTGAATAGTGGTGATTTTAGCATAAATACGGCTATTCTTTGAGCCTTAGCATTCGAAGAATCGTAATATTAGCATACGTACGGCAATTCTATGCGTCTGAGCGGTCGAAGAGCAGTAATTTTGACAGTTCTATGCATCTTAGCATTTGAAGAGTCGTAATTTTTACATGTGCACTGCAATTCTTTGTGTCTTAGCAATCGAAGAGTTGTAATTTTACATATACATTCTTTGCGTCTTAGCATTCGAAGAATCGAATTTTAGCATATGTACTGCAATTCTATGTGTTTGAGTTGTTGAAGAGTCGTAATTTTAGCAATTCTATGTATCTAAGCATTCGAAGAGGTGTAGTTTTAGCATACATACCGCAATTCTTTGATTCTTAACATTCGAAGAATTGTAATTTTAACATACATTCCGCCATAATTCTTTGCACTTTAGCATTCACAGAGTTGTAATTGTAGCATACGTACGGCAATTCTATGTGTCTGAGTGGTTGAAGAGTCGTAATTTTAGCAATTCTATGCATCTTTGCATTCGAGGAGTGGTAATTGTGGCATACACACTGCAATTCTTTGCACCTTAGCATTCGAAGACTTGTAATTTTAACATACATATCCCAATTCTTTGCGTCTTAGCATTCGAAGAATCGAATTTTATTATATGTACCGCAATTCTATGTATTTGAGCGGTTGAAGAATCGAATTTTAGCAATTCTATGCATCTTAGCATTCGAAGAGTGGTAAGTGGTGTAATTTTAACATACATTCCGCCATAATTCTTTGCACTTTAGCATTCACAGAGTTGTAATTGTAGCATACGTATGGCAATTCTATGTGTCTGAGTGGTTGAAGAGTCATAATTTTAGCAATTCTATGCATCTTAGCATTCGAGGAGTGGTAATTGTGGCATACACACTGCAATTCTTTGCACCTTAGCATTCGAAGACTTGTAATTTTAACATACATATCCCAATTCTTTGCGTCTTAGCATTCGAAGAATCGAATTTTATTATATGTACCCCAATTCTATGTATTTGAGCGGTTGAAGAATCGAATTCTTTGCGTCTTAGCCATTCGAAGAATGTTTATCTTTACATACACATTGTAATTCTTTTCGTCTGAGTGGTCGAAGAGTCATAATTTTAGCAATGCTATGCATCTTAGCATTCGAAGAGTGGTAATTGCATCATACACACCGCAATTCTTTGTATCTTAGCCATTCGAAGAATGGTAATTTTTACATACACATTGTAATTCTTTTCGTCTGAGTGGTCGAAGAGTCATAATCTTAGCAATGCTATGCATCTTAGTATTCGAAGAGTGGTAATTACATCATACACAGCGCAATTCTTTGCGTCTTAGCCATTCGAAGAATGGTAAAATTAGCATACTTGCTGCCATTCTACACGTCTCAGCAAGCTGAAATTTGTATGTGGTCTATACAAACAATGATCCCAACCAACGTTGTAACTTAACAGTTGCAAGGTAACCGTTCTAGTTGATCTCTCATGTATCTTAACATTCTATGCATCTATGCAAACCAAGAGAGTCGCAATTTTAGTACATGTGCCACCAATGCGCTTATACACAAACTATACAAACATGCATATGCATATCTACAAATACATACAAGCATGCATACAAATACTCAAACACAGACACACAAGCACACAAACATACACATACTTACACATCCATACACATCCACATACAAACACGCACAAACGTGCCCACAACACTTGCACAAATACACAAACACATACAAACATGCCCACAAGACCTTCCACAAATACATAAATGCAAATATACAAACACTTAAAGATACACATACTTACACAAACACACACCCATATACAGAAACACAAATGTGCAAACACCTACACAAACACATAAACACATACAAATACATACAAGCATGCATGCACACACAAACACAAGCACTGAAGCATACAAACATACATATGCTTACGCCCACACATACACAAACAGCTACTTACACAAATTCATACACCAGTCTGCTATGAATATGCTAATAATACCCTATACATGGTTCGATAAGGGCCAATATGATTCGTCTAATGAACATATAGTATGCATCAATAAGAGCGCAACTTTAACGTATATTAAAATAACTGCTTACCCTCTGCCTCTCTCTGCCTCTCTCCCTCCCTACCTCGTGCTCTTTCTCCGTGTTCTTCTTTTTACAGGAATTTTGTTTGATGTTTGAGAATTGAGCACTTTCAGAATAATAATAATAATAAAAATAAAAAATAATAATAATAATAATAATAATAATAATAATAATAATAATAATAATAATAATAACTCCCGCAATCTATATGGAAAGATGTGTAGATGGATGATTATATAATTAGTCACACAAGAGTGCAACTTTTTTTTTTTGTCAATCAATCAATCAATCCTTTTATTGTTTCCATAGAATAGTTTACAAGTAGTGATCCAGAATAATCATAATCAACGATCATAAGTTTAGAAATTAAAACAGACAGATCACATGAATATCTTGTTAACGTTTGAGGGAAACAATCGGGTTCCCAGAAAGGACTGAAGTCCCGCTAAGTTAGGGATACCCGTGTACCATGTTAGCAGAAGGATGACAGTTGAGTATAGTCTACACAAACAGCATTGTCAGAAAAATGAGAATAACTGGCTTAACTAACAACACTTAACTAGGTCACTTAACTAATTGTGGTATAACAATGAATAAACATATTTAGATAACGCATTGAATATTGTCAAGGAGGTAGGCTCTGATCTCTTTTTTAAATAGGGCAAGATTCGGAAGAGTTCGCAGTGACTTCGGTAGGTTATTCCAGGCAGGAGGACCAGCACATCTTAAGGTAAAATAACGAGTGTTAGTGCGGGCATAGGTTCCATCAAAGTTATCGAGAGATCTTGTATAATGAGAATGTGTATCAGAGATCTTAGAGAAGTAGCGACTGAAGATTGGGGGAAGAGATTTGTTGGCGAAGCGATACATAAATTCACAGATTTGCAATTTATTTATCTGAGGGATATTAAGTATTCGTAGTATACTAAATCTACTTGCAGTGTTAGTTATCAATGATCTCCCAGCAATAATACGTACAACTCGTCTCTGTAATATAAATAGCCTATTCAGACGAGAGGAATAATTGGATGCCCAGGCGATATTACAGTATGTCAAGTAAGGGTAAACAAGAGAATAATATAGTGTATGCAGAACTCTAGAAGGCAACAGGTAGGATACACGAGCCAGAATCCCTATGTTCTTGGCAACCTTAGTGGAAATGTTACTTATGTGATCATTCCAGGTTAAATGTTGGTCAATGTAGACCCCAAGGAATTTTTAACGTATATTAAAATATTAAATGGTATTTATTTGAAATATAATTAAAATATAAATATAATTAAAAGAAAAGGGGCGGGGCTTACCTCCTCCTCCTCTCCTCTCTGAGTTAGAAAAGCATTGAGGTAGAAAATATATGACTCATTGAGGTAGAAACGCCCTGAGGTATAAAATATATGACTCACTGAGGTAGAAACGCGCTAAGGTAGAAACTCACTGAGGTAGAAACGGCATGACTCACTGAGGTAGAAACGGCATGACGTCACTGAGGTAGAAACGGCATGACTCACTGAGGTAGAAACTAGGTCACGTAACTGAGGTAGAAACGGCATGACGTCACTGGCATGGTGACCGTGGTTACCACACTAGCTACGCATGCGCGAAGACGAGTACGCCACTGTTTGACTGATTCATCAATGATGCGCTGATCCATTTCGTCACATGCCTCCACAATTCGACTTTGCAACTCACTGACATCACATATTCGAGATCTGTAGACCTTCTCTTGCATGAAAATCCATATCTTATAGTCCACTGGATTTAAATCAGGGCTGTTGGGTGGCCACAAAGTAGGCGGGATGAAATCAGGTGTTTCAGTTTCCAGTAACGCAACAGTGTCTCGTAGGCCTACTCTGTGCGCAGGAGCGCTATCCTGCTGGAAGATTAAATACTCATCGGTAATGTCACGAATGTCTGGTAAAAGGCCCTGTTTTAGTAGAACATCTCTGTAATATTGTCCATTGACCTTAACGCCCGGTTCGATGAAATGAATGTTCGTACGACCGTGTGCAGAGACCCCGACAGATACCATAAGGGATTTACCATAAGGGGTCATTGCTTAATTACGTAACGCCGAAAATGACCGTTTTGGACCCACTCACCCACCCTGTAACGCTTCGTAACGTTTCCCTAGACCCACCCACCCACCCTAGCGTTACGTAATTATTGGTACGAAAAATCATTTTAGGTTTACTATGTGAAAGCGCAAATAATTCATATTTTATAGCGAATTTTATATGGTATGTGAATTTGACAGTAGGCTAGGCCTAAGATATAGGCTAAGCTTACATGTTTTATTTATATAAATGACAGTCATGTTTTAAATGCAATTTTGTTTTTTCAAGTTTTACGTTAAGAGTTAAAAGTTTGACACACTGCTGAAAAGTGTCATGGACTAAATTGCGTATTAATAATTAATCAAAAGTAAGCCAGATGTGTGACAAGAGTGGAAAGGCTTGAGGACAGGGTGATCTTAGTGACAATAAGGGGACACCCAGTGGATATAACAATTGTACAAGTTTATATGCCTACAACAACACACGATGAAGAGGAGGTTGATGTCATGTACGAAAAAATAGAGCGATGCCTTGAAAACATCAAAGGGACAGATTACGTGGTAGTAATGGGAGACTGGAACGCAGTAGTAGGAGAAGGAGAACAAGAAGGTATAATAGGGAAATTTGGACTGGGAGGTAGAAATGAGAGAGGAGAGAAACTGATGGAATTCTGCAAAAGACAAAGACTAGTAGTGACTAATACATGGTTTCAACAAGAAAAACGACGAAGATACACGTGGAAATCACCAGGGGATAGAGAGAGATATCAGTTGGATTACATAATGGTCAGACAGAGATACAGAAACAGTGTGAAGAATTCAAGAACTCTCCCAGGTGCAGACGCAGATTCAGATCACAACTTGGTAGCTATGACAGTGAACCTACAACTCAAGTTCATCAGAAAGAGAAGGATAAGGACACTTAAATGGAACAAGGAGAAGATAAAGATGAAGATGAGCGAACTATCAGAGAGAATAGAGGAAAAAGTAGAAATGGTAAAAGAGGGATCAACAACAGAGGAAAGGTGGAGGAAACTAAAGGAGACAGTGGTTAAAGAGGCGACAGACACTGTGGGATTTCAAAAGGGTACTGAACCTCGTAAGCCATGGATAACACTGGAGATGGTCAACGACATGGAAGAGAGAAGGAAATGGAAACACCAGAGAACAGAGGAAGCTAAAAAGGAGTATAAACGACTCAATAATCAATTAAGAAGAACAACGAATAAGGCAAGAGAAGATTGGTGGGAGGAACGATGTAGGGAGTTAGAGATACTCCAGGAACAGGGACGACACGATCTAGTGTACGGGAAAATAAAATCACTAGAAAAGAAAAAGAACAGGGGAAAAGGAAGCACAATCAAGGATAAGGATGGCAAGCTACTAGAAGACACGGGAGAGATTAGGAGAAGATGGAAGGAATATGTGGAAGAGTTGTACACAGGAAATAACGGCCTTAAGGAGGAAATGGAGAAACAAGCACGAGAACAGGAGGAGGAACAAACAGACGACACCATTGGACCAGAGGTGATGAAAGAAGAGGTCTTAGCTGCAATAGACGACATGAAGAACGGCAAGGCAGAAGGAATCGACAACATCCCAATAGAAATGCTGAGGAATCTAGGAGAGAAAGCAATGAATGAATTGGTGCAACTATGCCAGGACATATATAATACAGGAGTATGGCCAGAGGACTTTCTTCAGACCATAGTTATACCGATACAGAAGAAGCCGAATGCAATAAACTGTGAAGACCATCGCACTATAAGCCTCCTTACCCACGCATCAAAGATACTACTAAGAATAATAACAAAAAGATTGCAGACCAAAGCGGAAACGGATAATTGCTTAGGAGAGGAACAATATGGGTTCAGGAAGGGAAGAGGGACAAGAGATGCAGTGGCAGCGCTAAGAGTAATAACGGAAAGAAGCATCCAGCATGGACAGGACATATACATCTGTTTCGTCGACTATGAAAAAGCTTTTGACAGAGTGGACTGGAAGAAATTGATGAGAATATTGAGACGAATAGGAGTGGACTGGAGAGAAAGAAGACTGATAGGCAATCTATACATGGGACAAAGAGTAAAGATAAGAATCGATGGAGAATACTCAGAACCCGGAAAAATAGGAAGAGGAGTGAGGCAAGGATGCCCACTATCACCAATTCTATTCAACATTTATATAGAAGAAATTGTTAGAGAAACGTTAGAGGAGCTGGAAGAGGGGGTAAAAGTGGGTGGGAAAATGGTGAAAGCATTGAGATTTGCAGACGATCAAGCGATGATGGCAGGCAGTCAGGAAGGTCTACAACTAATGATGAACCGCTTAAACAGCATATCAATGGACTATGACATGAAAATAAACATAAAGAAAACAAAGGTCATGAAGATGAGTAAGAGAGGGGGAGAAACAATAAACATCACATTAAATGGGGAAGAAATAGAACAGGTGAAGAAGTTCTGCTATCTGGGAAGTGTGGTTACAGAGGATGCAAGGTGCCATGTGGAAGTGAAAAGAAGAATAGCTATGGGAAAAGATGCATTCTACAAAAGAGGGGAGCTCCTCAGAGGCGGTCTAAACAGGAAGCTGAAGAAGAGAATGGTAAAGACACTAGTGTGGAGTGTTGTCCTATACGGCTCTGAGACATGGACAATGAGGCAAGAAGACATAAAACGACTGGAGGCCTTTGAGATGTGGATATGGCGCAGAATGGAGAAAATCAGCTGGGTGGAGAGAAGAACGAATGAGGAAATCTTACAGCTGGTGGAAGAAAGAAGATCACTGATAGGCACTATACGGGGGCGGCAGAAGAAATGGATAGGACACATCTTAAGGAGCGACACCCTACTAAGAGACATCATCGAGGGAAGAATGGAGGGGAAAAAGATGAGAGGTAGGCCAAGAACAATGCTACTGGACTGGATGTTGGCAGAGGAGGGATACAGCGGACTGAAAAGAGAAGCAGAGAACAGAGAAAAATGGCGTCGTTGGACATATGAACCTGCCTGAGGGCAGAGAACGTGAAGAAGAAGAAGATGAACTAATTATTTGCTTTCGTCTTAGCACTTCGATAGCCTAATTAGGCCTATTAATACAAATATCATCCAGTTTTTGTAGCGCATCAATATTAAATGTTTGAAATTCGTGCCTACGAAGTAAAATATGCTTTAAAGTGGTTGTTCGAGGTCAGGCATTCTAGGAGTAGGAGAATTACAACGTTGTTCCGCCGGTAAAACTATGAAAGATCCAAACAATTGGAACAGCGATTTCCGGTTTACACAAACGGGAGAACAGATATGTTGATCTGAAATTCCGCGTGTGCCTGCTACCGGATCTTCTTCGGCTACTTCGGCACCTGTCGGTATTGGATCTTTCGGTGGCAGTTCATTAAACACTAACTTAGTGTTGATTTACACTAATGCGTGCTTTAGTTAAGTTTTAAATCAATGGCACGAAGTTTGAACTTCGATCACATCGTGTCTAAGGTAACATTCATTTGTAACTAAACTGTTGGTAACAGCGTTACATAGCGTTCAGCTCGACCCACCCACCCACCCTCGTAACGTTTCGTAACGTTCTCAAGGACCCCTCCCACCCACCCTGGAACGTTACGTAATAATACAATGACCCCTAAGGGATTTACTGAAAGTTGGTCGTGTTCGCAAAAGACGATTTGCTGGAACGTCCCTCTTCCTTGTACCGGCGGGTACGTAAATTCTATCGTTCTGATTATGATTTAGAAAGAAGGTGCTTGGAGTTCAGGGTGTTAATTTTAATTTATAATGTAGCTATTAAAACGCAATGTGCGGTTTTCCGATTTCTACAAAAAGTGTCAAAAAGGCGCGACCTCTAAACATGCTCAGATCTCTTCAATTTTTGCACCACATAGTCTTCTTCTCAAGTGGAACAAGGGCAGCCTTGTGGAGCAACAAGTTTCAACAAAAATATTTTCCCCATGTAAGTTTGGGCCACCGTAATGTACATATAAAGGTATGTATTTATACTTATGTATATTTATGAATCTTCGGACTATCGAACCTTCGCACGATCGAAAAATTCGGATTACTGACCTGTTCTTGATACAATATGATACAGCTCGTGCTGCTGATACAATATTTCATTTTACGAGACTGAGGAATATTGGCCTACATTAAAGAGCTTATATAATTAACATAAGGGTAATTATTCTTTATTTTTCAAAGTGAAAACAATAAATCTAAACACGGAAGCAAATCACTCTTGAATGGCTACCCTCATCATCACAATTGTTAATTTTTTAGCATCACAGTGTAGTCATGAAGTCATGAATGCACCTATCGTTCAAAGCCTTTCGCAGCTCTAAGCAAATAATGTGTAACGCGTCTTAACAAGCACAGCTGCTGCATCTGTCGGTAATTTCACTTGGTCTTAGTTCAACTAAGTAGTAACTTAAATAAAAAAATCCAGAGACTATAACTATAACCGTAACTAAAAATAATACTGACTATGACTGTAACTATATCTGAAAAAGAAAAGAAATCATTAACTAAAACTGTAACTGTAACTAATATAAAATCTGTAAGGAGAATCACACTCTTGACATCACGATCATCATTTATCATAGTTGTGTAGATCCTACTTAGCATGCCTCTGATTATTAGTCTTTACCATTTTATATCATGGCACTACAACGTTGAATTCTGTTATTTCCAAAGTCCGAAATAAATTACATACACGCATTTGTGAGATCCGAAAAATTCTTTTACATACGTTTCTTCTCCGGTTTCCCAACGAAGTCGTTACGGTAGGCGCAAACAATATTAATGTCTCGTGTTTTCTTATATGTGCCAGCTTTGCCTTGGCTGTTGCACTGTACCAACTTTGGGCCGACATCTTCCTCTCTCAGCGCATAGGTACACGGATAGGTACACGGATATCCTTCGACTTCGTCATAGTCATATATCAGCAGAGTGAACGTCATTCCTTTGAGCAGAACGTTGGGTTCGAAGTAGCAAGAGATTTCATCTCCAAATCTCATGGTTTCATTGTCCTGGCAAACTGTGCCATTGCACATCACATCGACACCGATAGGTTGGTCTAAAAGTAAGTTTGCAGGGATTTAGTTGCAATATTTAGCAAAACTGTTTTATTTATAAACGTGCAACATCGGTTGTTGTTGTCATTAGCTATCGGCCATTGGTTATAAATCTGAGATAATAGAAGAAAGCTTTGCAAGTAGAAAGCATGAGAAACTCTGTTTAGTGTATATGTTTGTTTATAATATTATGTTTGTATGTTGTTGTAGATGGCGTGTAGTTTGTACTGTATGTAAAGAGTTGGTTAAGTTCCTCGTCATCATTACAGGAAACTGCAATTGTACATGACAGCGACTTTTGGCGTGTTGCTACGGGCAAATATTCTAATAAATTTGCCCGAGCATAACATTAGTGGACTGATAGCAGACATTTTTAGTGGAAAAATCAACCCTATAAAATTCATAATAACATGCATCCAAAATAAATACATGTTAATTTTTCATCAAATTCGGAAAATGGCCAAGTTTACTGGGACATCATATCTTACCCATTGCGCTATAGTTTGTGATCAAACTGACCCCTTTTGGCTTCGAAGCAGGTAATAAGACTCGCCCCGGCACAATGACATCAAATATTACTGTAAACCGTCCAAGATTTAAAAATGTTAACCATTACAGTCAGATTAGAAATTTATTTGAATTTCCTCATATTTATGAATATTCGTAGTTATATAAAAACAATTATAGAGGTCGCTTTATTGCCAATCACACTGTTATAATATTTATAATTGGCGTCCTTAATAAGGGCAGTCATCAGCGCTCTGTTATGCATACTGTAAAATAAAAAAATATTGTGCCTAATTAAGAAATGCGCTGACGCTGTTATTCGCGCAGGTGTTCATTCTGAAGGGCGCAAATGCGCAGTTTTCAGACAATATTCTGAGATTAGGGCCGTCCATAAATGACGTCACGCACCTAGGGGTCGGAAATTTGTGACGATGTGTGACATGGGGTGGGGGGTTGAGAAATGTGACCTCACATCAGGTCTATGTAATTAAATTTAACAATTAACAGCAATTTAATTTTAACAATAACAGCACAAATTTTGAGTATTAAATTTTCATTATTTTTTATTATTTCAATGTAGGCTATATGGACACCATTATAAATAATTTTCTAATTATTTAAATATGTGGTGAACGTCAGATTTTAAAATATTCATGCTCTCCGTATTTGTTCCATGAAGGAGCATTTTGCTTCTCCATGGGAGAATGGAAAAGCATAAATTCTGTAAATTTTGGATAAATTGTTTATAGGCCATATTAAACATTTTAATTCTAATGATTCTACCAGAGCTTTTCATTCTGTGGAATGAATATGTATAGGGTGTCCAATAAGTTCGTGAACGATTTTGCTTGCAGAAAGCAGATAATTTATGCAACATACATTAATTATGCTTATATCATTTGAAAGAGCTGTATGTCCCGAAACCAAAAAGTGTAAAAAGTGTGAGGTTTTTGCAACTAGGAAATGACGTCATCAATTTATGCTGAGAGGCTATTTTTAGCGAATTTTATGCAGTTCGCGATCGTTTTTCGAAAACAAACTCGGAAATGGGCAAAATAGCAGACGTTCAGTTAGGCTACGCTATTCTTGCTCAAGAAGGATATTCATATTCCGTTATAGGCCATAAATTAGGACGATCGAAAGGTTGGGTTGCAAAATGGGTTGAAAAAAGCAAGCAAGGCGAGTTAGGCGATCATGCACGATGCGGTCGACCAAAGATTTTGACATAGGCTGTTATTAAAATAATCAAAAGGCGAAATACAGACGAGGATTTGGATTGAGACAGATAGAAAAATCTCTCAAGGCAGGTGGACTGAAGGGCAACAAAGAAACAATCAGAAATTACATGAACGTGGAGTTGAAGTGGAGAAGTTGGAAACGCAGAAAGACGCCATTGCTAACAGACGTTCAGAAGAAAAAACTGTTGTTATTCGCGCGGCAGCATAGACATTGGAAATTCGAAGACTAGACTAAGTCTAATGTTTTGTTTAGTGACGAATCGCCGTATCAAGTGTTCTATGTTCCAAACTCACGCAATGACACCGTTTGGGGTTCGCAAGAAGAAAATGTTCCTGTCGCCTCGCAGGTCAAGTTTAGTCCGACTGTTTTTGTGTGGGGACTGGGGAGGTATGACAGCCTCAGGATTAACGCGACTACATTTTGTACCTCAGCATACATCAATTAACTCGGAGTATTATATCAATAACATTTTAAAGAAGGAATTGAAACCAGTTTACGACAGACTGGACACTTCTGAAACGATCTCGAAACGACGACTATTCACTGACAACGCCGTTAGCGTTTTCCAGCAGGATGGTGCGCGAGCACATACATCTGCTGTTTCGCGAGCATGGCTGAACGAAAATATTCCTAACTACATTGAAAACTGGCCTCCAAACTCTCCTGATCTCTCACCGATTGAAAATCTCTGGAGTATACTGTCAAGCAGTGTTTACAAAGATCCTGAACCAAAAACTCCTGCTCAGCTAAAACGTCGTTTGCGAAAAGCATGGAATTCGATATCGCTTGAAACTTTGCACAACCTCATCGAATCTTTGCCCAGACGAATGAAAGCTGTTATAGCCAGGAAAGGCAACACTATTGTCTATTAAATGGTACAATAATTATTGATTTTTGTTGTGTAGTTTTTTTAACAAACTAGCAAAATCGTTCACAAACTTACTGGACACCCTGTAATTGTGGTAGTTCTGCTCTTTCCATTTTGCATAATTGTTCTACTACAAAATATTCTGAACATCTATGGTAATTGGGTAGACAATGAATATTCAAATTAATTTTATGCTAATATCAGCTTTCCAACGACTCCTTTTTAATACCTGACATTCTACTTTAATACAGCATCAGAGTGCAGTGCCCACATCAAATACTTATTACAACGACAATAAATGTGATTTAAAACATGTTTTAGTATCAAATGGATATTTGATTTTGGGGTCAGAGCTTTGTGACGTCATTTTTCAGGGGGTGTTACTTTTTGTGACGAAGTGTGACGAGGGGAGGGGTTAGAAATCGGCCAAAATCGCGTGACATCATTTATGGACGGCCCCTTACAGTAGTGTGCTAAGATTTTTAAGTCTTCGTGAACAGATTAAGCTGTAGGCCTAATTGATTTATTATGACTGAACGTTACTGGCAGAGTTGAAGACATTTTTGAAGAACTTCATTTAAGTGGCAAAATTAAAATCATAGCCACTTGCTGCCATTGTCAGAAATTTCCAGCTAGCAATAAGACTGATGTAATAAGTCGTATACTATAGATTAGGCAAAGTTATGCACATTCTACATGGGATCATAGATAAGCGAGCATCACAGTAGGCCTATATCAAGGCGTTAAGCTTAAGTTTTGTGTGCTGGTGCTACGAGGCCGTTTTTATTGCGTGTATCAGTCTCACGACATGTTGAAGTTTTGTCTTGTCTGTGGTTGTCTTGAGTTTGTTTTTGTAATGATGTTGTGTTGCCTCTGTGAGACTAGTTGGTCTTCGGTCGCCATCTTGGCTTAAGTTTTCTGTTCTATGTATATTAGGCATAGGCCTATTTTCACATAAATATTGCATTAAACGAACTATTTAAAAAAATTGAATTATTTACTTTCTGTCATCGGTGGCGAAAAATCTTTTTCAAGAAGGGCGCCAACCATGGGTGTTCACAGGAGAGCAAGGGTGCATTCATTTACCCCAGGATTTTGCGCATATTTGACACAAATCAAAATATTTTGATAATAATGATAATCACAACACGATTTTCAATGTGAAAAACACTTTATCAGGCGTATTTGCGTAAGTCCTTGAACATTATTTATTTTTAAAGTTGTCACGTGTTACGTCATATTGCTTACGTACTCTGGAGAATTTGTTAAAATATAAATTAAAAGCGAAAGTAAAACCTTAGCCTCGGTCTATCCTGGCCTCCCATTGTTGTCATAGCATGATGGATTCGTCCGGCACCCTCGTTAGTCCCCGTGCCAAGAATTTAAAACTGTACTCCCTACAAGCATTCCTGCGAACGCCCATGGCGTCAACAACAATGTAATATTATTAATTATTGTTCAATACTTATTATGTATAATATAAAGAATTTGAGTATTTATACAGCTCTATATTTAGCATGTAGGCCCACATTGGTTACTAATTAAGATGGTAACTATTCATGATTACCTGAAATAACAATGATATTTCGTGTCATAGTGGAATTCTGAAGGTCCTCGTATATATCGAATTTTATTGACTTTCTGCCGACGTCATTCACACCCAACGTATGATACCACGTCTTAAGAGTATATGGTGCTTCGTTCCCAGGTAAGCTCACATTCCAACGGTAATTTCCAAATATCCTGGGATCCGTGTAGAGGGAGATTTTATCTCCAACTTTCATGATTCCGTCTTCCAAGCAAGGCATCATATTGCATAATATATTGTAATCCCCAAAGTCTGAAACTGAGTTTGCAGGGCATTATTAGCAACAGTTAGCAAACTTCTGACTGCTAATATCAGACACCGTTCATCAATCTCAGATAACACAGGACAACCTTTTAAGTAGGAACCATGAGCACCACTGTTAACTGTGTGTGAATGTATGTACTGTATGTATGTATGAGTGTATGTATGTCTGTATGTATGTGTGCATGTATGCATCTATGCATGTATGTACATGTATGTATGCATCTATGTATATTATTAGACAATAAGTCTGACACTTTACGCTAATGATTTTTTTTAAAGTTGCGTTTTACAATTTTTTTGCTCATAATATTTTTTATGCTATATTGCCTATGTGCTTATGGTGTTTGCGTGTAGTTTGTACTTGTATACGCCTTCTTTTTAAAAATCTTCTGCGTGCCCACCTACTAACTTTAAACATAATTATAACTGCTTTTAATATTCTGTTTGTTTATTAAAGAACTTTTCAGCAGTCGACAATGTTAATTATGTTATAATTTCAGTTGTTGCTTAATTCACTCCCAATCCTGAATATTATGTTATCAACCTCCACCTAACAGCACTGGTACATAGGTGGCCCTGCTTAGCGGGACTCTGGTCCCTTTAGGTCCTCCTTTTGTATCCCAACTTAGTATTATTTGAAATATGATGATTGGTTATTGTACTTTTTTGGGAGAAATAAAAACCTATGTTATGTCATATATAAGGATTTCGATTAGTTGCACGCCATCAAGTAATGACGAAAAACTGTAACAGTACCCGAGAGCGTATTTTTGCGTATTGCCATGGGCGAATGCTCTAGGCGGAAAATGGGTCTATTAAAAAATGTGTCCATTACAACATTCGTAATCGTAATCTTGATCTCCAAACTTCTAAAGCGCCAATCGAAAGGCAAGCGCAAGGCATCAGCTCATTCACAAGAGCTGCGTCGAGTCAGAGGGGTTGTCCCAAAGGTATACTCAAAAAGAGGTCGGAGTACGGTGTCAGAAGGGCAGTTATTTTAGTTCTGCATGTCTCTATGTATCGATGTACGCGAGCTATTGTCGCTGCGCGCAATTGTCGCTGCGCGCTTTTGACGGCGCTCTTTTGACGGCGCGCTTTTGACGGCTCGCTTTTGCCCGGCGCGCTAAGGACGGGGTGCCGTCGAGCAGATGTAGGCAGGTGAACTGCTGATGGCTGAAAGGCAGAGACAAGTTTATTGTACAGAGCGGCAAGTGGAGTTCTCTGGAGTGGTGTTTAGCGAAGCCAGATTGGTGGGTGTTGAGAAGATAGTTAGAACAGAGGTAGTCCTTGAGCCCGGAAAAGATGATTCGTTCAGTAAACTTGGAGATAAAGGACAGATTAGAGCTGGGACTGTTGTTAGATAGGTTTTATTCATTGATAAAAATAGGCCTATTTTTATATACACTGAGAGTGAATAATAACGACCCTATAAGCCTTCATAAGATGCATTCAACATAAATAACAAGTAAATTTTTCATCAAAATTTTAAAGCAACTAACTTTACTGTCATATGTTATGCATTAAGTTGGTGTTCGTTTCCTCCTTATCTTCGACGTAAGCAACAATACTTGCGCCGCAAACCACTTATTGCAGTTCACGTATGCATTGACACAATTCATCTTATGGCCTACTCATAATTGATGTGTTTGATTGATTGATTGATTGATTGATTGATTGATTGATTGATTGATTGATTGATTGATTGATTGATTGATTGATGTGGCTGATAGACATTCCGAATTTTTGTTCTCTAGACTTTACGTACATTATTCCCCAAATTTTGTACATGCAGTCCGCTCGAAGCTCGATTCAACCTGGATTGCAGAAGATATGAAATCATTTTGATTCGTTCGTCTGCAGTTCAACGATTTCACGTGTTAGTTAAAAAAAGACGTCACAATGACATGATTTCAAAATTTACTGAGAACCGTCCAAGTTTTAGAAAATCGTTAGCCTTCATGAATATTTCGTAGCTACATAAACAGTTATTGGGGTCGTTCTTTGCCAACCACACTGTATATAAATATAATGAGCGTGCGTTACAAGGAAAATGATAAGCGTGGAGCTATAAAATATACATATATAAATATATATACCAGTTTTGGTTTGGGCATAATTGTACCCCTGGAAAAAGGGCCTACCTTAGACAATGGCAATAGTGATAACTACCGTGGCATCACATTAAGTTCAAATCTATCGAAACTGTTTGAAATGTGTGTGCTGGAGCATTATGGCAGCTATTTATGCACATCTGATTTGCAGTTTGGATTCAAAAAGGGACTGGGTTGTTCACATGCAATCCTTGCAGTCGGAACAGTGGTGGACTACTTTACAAGTCATGGGTCAACTATCAACTTATGTGCATTAGACATGTCAAAAGCTTTTGACAAAGTGAATCACTTTGCTTTGTTCAATAAGCTAATGGACAGACAGGTTCCTCGTGAAGTTCTGACCACCCTTATAACCTGGTATAGTCTCAGTGCAGCCTTCGTGAGGTGGGACAATATATTTTCAGATATGATAACTCTAACCTGCGGAGTTAGGCAAGGTGGTGTTCTATCTCCAGTTCTATTTGCAGTTTATGTTAACGACCTAATTGAAAAGCTATGTCGATCCGGTCATGGATGTAGAATTGGGGAGACGTACTTAGGGTGTGTCATGTATGCAGATGACCTCATTTTAATGTCAGCATCCCTGTGTGATCTCCAAGCTATGGTTGACATTTGCTCTGTTGAGCTAGAGGGTATTGACATGAAGTTAAATGTAGCCAAATCTCAAGTGATAAGGATTGGATCACATTTCCGTAATGCGTGCAAGAACATCAATGTCAACGGAGTAGAAATCAATTATGTGGACAAGCTAAAATATCTTGGCTGTTTTCTGGTTGCAGCCAAGTCATTTAAACTTAGTTTGCATGAAATGCGTGTGAAGTTTTATCGGTCATTTAACTCATTGTATAGCAAATGCTACAAATTTAGTGAGCCTGTTTTGTTGTATTTGGTTAGTGCACACTGTAAACCATTTCTCCTGTATGGAATGGAGGCTATCAGCCCTACCAACAGTGAGCTGAACTCCTTAGAGTACACGTACAGCTCTGCTATATGTAAAATTTTCAAAATATGTCATAGCAGTGTTGCATCGGTACTGCAATTCATGCATGAAAATACTATTAAAGACTGTTGGTTTTCCAGAAGACTGCGTTTTATGCACAAATGCCGTTCGCATGACAATGAGGTTGTCAGGTTTCTGTGTTTTTCTCATACACCATAAGTGGATGAGATTTCTTGTTTTGCTTTTCATGTTCATTTTTTTGTTGTGCTACCAATGTTTTGGTGAATTAAAGATTGATATATAATTATACAGTGTGGACCAGCATAAATGAACCGACTTTGTATGCATATAACTCCGCCAAATGTTTTACGTTAATTATACTTAATGCGTGAAATTAAAGATATTTCACTCTAGTATTAAGATTCAAACACATTTGTTATGTGCTTTAGCCTACATGATGTAGATCGTGACATAACAACAGTCATCGTTTTTGCAGTAACTAGCTAACAAAAAAATCCTGACAATCTTTACAGTAGGCTAACTGCACAAAAATTAAACCATAGGTCTATAGCCAGAAAATGTGTACTGCACAGCAAACTTAATTATTAATTAGAAGATAGGCTGTTGCAGTCTTTTCTAATTAAATTAATATTCAATATGTCTACCACGTGCTGCAACAGGGACACACGAGCAATGTTAGCGGATGTGCGCGCTGTGCGTACCGATTCGCGTGGTTTACAACGCGAAGTTCCTGTTTCATCAATTTTCCATATCAGACGATTCAACGTATTTTTATTTTATCCTCAGTTCGGAAACTCTTTAATCATTTTAAACGCATCAAATCCCTTATCAGTTCGCAAAATTCGGATCAAAACTTGATCATCGTCTGTCAACGGCGCCATATTTCATTTATTTATTTATTTATTTATTTATTTATTTGAATAAGCGAACAGCAAGAACTCAATAGAAAAAAACAAAACAAACATAATATACATTAAAACAATGTTCAGAAATGTTAACTAGACAAGTTAATGTTATAAACAGTGCAATAATAAGATACATCGGTTCATAAGCACTAGAATAACAACTGATGAGGAGAAGAAGCACAAAGTGCTTATCGAGTCATCCCCATAGGTAGGAAAACTAGATGGGTAGGGTGGTACTAGAAGCAAAAACAGAAAGGCTACATCAGGAAAGGATCACTGGAAGTCAACAATATTAATTTCGAGTAAAGTAGGATAATTTAGAAGTACTGGGAGACCAATAAGGATTTAAAAGTATATTTAAAGGATGAGAGAGAAAGGGCAGATCGTACAGAAGGATCAATAGAATTCCATAGTTTGGGACCCGTGATACGAACCGAGGAAGAGCGAGCCCCAATTCTAGATAACGCAGATCGATAATCGTGCTTCTTACGTGTATTATATTGGTGGAGGTCAGAATTAGTTGTGAAAAAATTTTTAAATATGGGAGGAAGAAGACCCATCTGATGCCTATACATAAGAGTGGCCAGTTGATGACGATAAATATCATATATGGAGAGTAAATTGAGAGATTTGAATAGTGGGGAACTATGGGCAAGGTAATGTACACCAGCAATGATTCTAATCGATCTCTTCTGGAGTAAAAAAATAGGTTTAAGGCGATTTGGAGAGCCTCCAGCCCAAGCAGTAGTACAGTACGTTAGGTAGGGCAGCATAAGCGAATTATATAAATTCCTTAGGATTCCAGTAGGCAGCTTCCACTTGAGTGTGTTAATAATGCCCACCACCTTAGATACTTTGTTTTTAACCATCAAAATATGGTCATGCCAAGTCAAGTGTTCGTCAAGAATAACACCTAAAAATTTTACATTAGGAACACGTTTCAGTTCAACAGAATTTATTAGTAGGGGTTGTATATTTAGGTCAGTGTAGGTGGTCCTAGGACCACTGAACAAAACATAATTAGATTTCTTTATATTAAGTAATAAAAAGTTAGCACAGAACCAGTTGGAAAGATGATTAAGTTCGAGAGTCATGTCCTGGAAAAGATGCAGCACTCTGGACGAGGAAAGAAAGGCAGACGTGTCATCAGCAAAGAGTATAAAAGTAAGGGTCTTAGAGGAATGAGAAACATCATTAATATAGATTAAGAAAAGTAGAGGGCCAAGTATGGACCCCTGGGGAACCCCACAGAGAATGGGAAGTAGGTCAGAAATGGCGCCAGCATAAGAGACAAACTGGAATCTGTTAGTAAGAAAAGAACCAAACCATTCCAATGGTAAGCCACGAATGCCATAATGTGATAGTTTGTCCAAAAGGATATCATGCCGGATCGAATCGAAGGCTTTAGAAAGATCGAGGAAAACACCCAGTGTTTGTTTATGAGAATCCATAGATTCCGAAATACGGTCAATGGTTTCAAGGATAGCCAAAGCAGTGGAATGATTCCTTCGAAAGCCGAACTGGTTATCATATAAAATCTGGTTCACGTCTAGGAAATCATATAATCTTTTATGGACAATCTTTTCAAGTATCTTAGAGAAACTAGTCAAAGTCGATATGGGACGATAGTTAGTCATATCTTGAGAGCTACCAGATTTGAATATAGGAATAACTTTGGCAATCTTCATTAAGTCAGGAACAATGCCCTGGCCGATAGACTGGTTGATCAAATGAGCCAACGGCAAAGATAAATAGGAAGCATAACGTTTAAGCAGCTGAACAGAGAAATCTGAAGAGGAGGTAGGGCTAGTTAACTTAAGATCAGAGATAATATTAAATATTTCATATTCGTTGGTAGGAGCAAAAAAGAGAGAGTTAGGATTAGAGTCCTTTAAATAGTCCTTGTAGTTACTAGAAGTAGAAGGAATATTGGTCGCCATATTGGGTCCAATGCCCACAAAAAACTTGTTGAATTCCCTAGCAATAAGAGAAGGATCAGAGGTCAGTTGATTATCAATACAGAGAGGAACATTCATTTGGAGGGAAGTGGAATGGCCCATGGCTTGTTTAATAAGTTTCCAAGTTTTGCGGAGGTTATTGTTATGAAGTTCAAACATACTGGCATAATAGAGTCTTTCACTATTACGTAATAGCAACGTGAGCTTATTTTTATATTTTTTGTAGTTAATTAAAGATTCCTCCGTTTTTTGTCGAAGGTAAAATTTCGTCACTAATGACAGCAAAATATGGCAGCTAGCGCTGTTACAAACATTTCCTGAAAATTTAAACAAGTACCAGTTCGACTTTTTCAAGGTTAATACCATAGAACGAGAATTCGTGACTTCAGGTTTTAATATTCGTAAATATTCGTGAATATTAGGGCATTTTTAATATTCGTAAATATTCGTAAATATTCGCTGACGACGTCACTGTTTTTGCTTTGTTTACAACTAGTTTAAGACTACTAATTAAGAACACGTGTGACCAGGGGCCCCGGCAACCTATAGAGCCAAAGGCACAGAAGCTCACACAAGTTTTGTGGTGCCGAGGTGGGAGGACGCTCACACAACGTTTTTGGTAACATTAATACAATAAAAAGTATAATTTGCGCGCTGAATTTGAATGGTGATTCATGCACATAGTGAGAGCCAAATAAATGATAAACTTTGTGTATAATGTTACAGGCAGATTGAGGTCAAACTCTCTCTCTCTCTCTCTCTCTCTCTCTCTCTCTCTCTCTCTCTCTCTCTCTCTCTCTCTCTCTCTCTCTCTCTCTCTCTCTCTCTCTCTCTCTAGTCTCTCTCTCTCTCTCTCTCTCTCTCTCTCTCAGTCTGGCTCTCAGTCCTTTCTCCGTCTCTCTATGATGTATCTCCCTCTCAGTCCGTCTGTTTCTGTCTTTCTGTCTCTTTTTGTCTCCGTGTGTGAATGTGGGTGTGTGTGTGTGTGTCTCTGCAGTCTAGATCTCCTATCTCCGAAAACCCCGCACTCAGTATGGGTAATGCCAGTATTATGAATAAGATTCACGTTTCAATGAGTTCCAATGAGGCGCTTAGTTATAAAGTCGCTGTATGTTGTTTTAAAATTGATGTCACTCGTCAGTGCCCAAATGCCAAATAGCTACGCCGCTCAGTGCTAGCTTTAGGTATAGGAGATATATAGGCGGCTGTCTAAGGCGGCATTTTTCAAGGGGCGGCAAATTCCGGCAAAACACATGTTCCTCCCGCATCGCCTATTGAGACTCGAACAATAAACTATGCGAAGTTACTGATATCAGTGATATAGGATGAGTAACTGTAACATGTAACTGTTCTAACGCCTAGTTTTTAGCACTGAATTTTGTACAACTTAATTCCGAATTTTGAAGAATTAAGAATTAAAGGAACTTAACAAAAATTTAATATTCGTTGGCCATTTTAATATTCGTCAATATTCCTAAATTTCAAAAAATCTTAATATTCGTAATATGCGCATACTCGTTCTATGGTTAATACTAGAGTCAAATATTTTTAATTTCACGCATCAAGTATAAATAACTTACAAAAATTCGCGGAGTTATATGCATGCAAAGTTGGTTCATTTATGCTGGCCCACCCTGTATATAATTTTAAGAATGCGCTGACGCTGTTGTTCGTGCAGGTATTCATTCTGTAGGGCGCAAATGAGCAGTCATCATAAAATATGCTGAGATTGCAGTTCTGTGTTGAGCTTATGGTCGTCTAGGACAGATGATGTTGGCATTGATTTACAATGATGTAACGCTGCTGAAGAAAGTTGAAGAGTTTTTGGACAACGTTATTGAAGCGGCAAATTCAAAACAGAGCCGTTTACTATACCATGGTCAGAAAGATGTAGCTAGCAATAAAGCTGACGTAATGCAGTTATAATTTATAAGATAGATCAGCGCAAGGTAGGCGGAATCAACGTGTACAGCGGAAGATAGAGAAGCGAATATTATAACAGTAGGCCTACATCATGACGTCAAGGTTAAGTTAAGCTGAGACTGGGTTTTGTGTGTTGTTGCGGTGAGGCCGTTTTTGTTGTTTTTTCTTGTATCAATCTCTCGACATTTCGTTTTTTCATCTCCGTCTTTGGATCGTTTGTGATTATTTTTAAACTGATGTCGTGTTGTCTCTATGAGACAAGTTGGCTTTCGGTCGCCATCTTGGCTGACGTTTTGGTTCTATGTATGCAACGTGTATAATCACTTTGATATTTCATTAAACGAACTATTTTAAAAATTGTATTAAGTAGGCCTACTTTCCATCACCGGTGGCAATGGTGCGCCAACAACTTATATTATTTATTGTCTAATATTTATTATAATATATATATATATATATATATATATATATATAACATGCAGAATATTGTGCAGTTCTATTGGTCTAATTTTTTATCATAGGTCCTATAATTATATTGGTTATTATTCAAGAAGACCACCGATTACCTGAAACAACAATGATATTTCGTTCCATTATTTCCATAGTGGTATTACGAACTTTATTGTATATTCGGTACGTTATCAACATTCCGCCAATATCATTTTCTTCCAACGAATAAAACCACGTTCCAAGTCCATTACCATGTGAGAAACCAGGCAAGTTCACGCTAAACCAGACGTTGGCTGTAAATTTTCTCTGATCAAAGTAGAGAGAGATTGTATCTCCAACTTTCATGATTCTGTCTTCCAAGCAAGGCCAGTAATTGCACAGTATATTGTAATCGCCGAAGGAGGCTGAAAGTAAGTTTGCAGGGAATTATTTGCAATATTTAGACAGATGGCAGAGGACAACATTTTAAGTAGGAACCGTCAGAAACCCTTTTAACTGTATGTGTATGTATGTACGTATGTGAGCAAATCAGTCTATCACCTTCCTTGTTCCGCAAGGGTTTGGACGGCGTAATCTAGGGCAATTTGAAAAGTTTTTTCTTGACGTTGGTCTTTTTTAAGTTGCGCTTTACAAGTTTTCACTTTGGCCTATGTTTGGTTATGCTATATAGGTCTATGTACGTACATGTATGTTGCAGGCATGTAGTGTGTACGTGTGTATAAGGAATTGGATAAGTTGTTTGCAAGTAAAGTTGGTTGAATTATATGCAATGTTTAGCAACATTGTGACTGCTAATATCGTGTTACAACGGTCATGGTTGTCATCTGCAATCGGGCACCGGCCATCAATATCAGATAATACTGGACAACCTTTAAAGTAGGAACCGTGAGAATAACTTTTAACTGTATGTGTATATGTAGGTACGTATGTATTTGTGTGTGTGCTTGCTTGTATTTGTGTATGCATATTAGGGTGATGCTCAAACAAATTATTTTTAGTAGATGGGACAGCCCCAGGTTATGTTCCTTTTGATAAACTAAGCTAGTGTGCAAAATATAATAAAAATATTCCATCGTTTAGGTGTGCCACATGAGATGACAAGTTTTCCAAATTTTACACAAGGATTGTAAGCACAATTGTGATAATATCATAAACGTTTTTCGTATTTTGTGCAAGAAAAGTTAATGTTAAATGGCTATGCTTAAGAGCAGAATAATTAAAAAGTACCTGTGAGCATTATTCAACCTTGTCAGTTTGATTAAAACATTAACACAGTAAAATATTTATTGGGCCATTTTGTGACCGCTGACTCTTTGGGGTCCGGAAACTTTTTTCGATGCTCAGACACCACCTGGAACACGGCCTGCTTTTGACCTTCATTCTTGATCTGCATTTGATTTTATTCTGGGATCAGTGCCACTCCACTTTCTGTCTTTTCATTCACCACACTCAACCTTTGTTCAGTCTGCTGACACTTCAACTAAATGTTGTTCTGTTTCCACGCATTACTCTAGCTGTCCTTCATCCTGACCTTCATGCCACTTGCGGACCGATTATATTCTTTGGGCGAAGTCTTTTAGTCTTTAGTGTGTCTGCCTCATCACCAGACTCGGAGTTTTCGACGCAGTCTATATCACAGTTATCACGATCTGAAGAATAAGATTCAAATAACTCGGCTGGCGTTTAAATACCACTGGACCTGAACATTGGAGTAGTAGTAGTAATAGATTGTCTCAATATGTTTCTTGATAAACGCTGGCCTTAATTTCATCTTGTCTCTCTTTTGTTTCTCTTCATCTTGTTTTTCAACTTGTTATCAAATTGTGTCATTGAACTAGACATCCTTCCATCTTCAAGCTGAGCTTGCAGAAATGCTCTGTCCTCAGGATTTTATTAAAACAATTCCGCAGCAGAATGTGAAATATTAACTATTATCTCTTATGATTCAACAAATCATCACTCTTTGACTTTCTGTGTTTCTCCACCTCTCAATGCTGCCTTTTGTTAATTCCTCCACTCATTGTAGATCTTCTCAAGCTTTCCCTCCGATGCAGAGGATGGGTTTCCTTCCACCGCAATCGCCGGGAGTAGAGGAGATGGCGGGTGCAGCTAAGGAGCGAATGCTCCATGCAGTAATAAGGAATGAATGCCATGTCTTACGAGGGTTATTTCCGCCAGTTGTGCAACGACGGTATAACCTTCTCTCAAGACGTCATGACTTTGAACTGCCTCCTAAAGATGTAAAGAACTTTATCTAACGTGTAATTTGCAAACGCTTGCCCTAGGTATCACCTGACTGTATACCTGACTGTTTTCGTCATCTAATAATTTAATTATTTAATACTTCTTTCTATCGTAACTGGTTGCGGTCTGTCAACCTGTCAGAAAATAAGACGAATCTACCTATCTCCCGATTGCATGTTGCATTGTAGTCATAGGCGAGTGAGCTTTATTCCAAAAAGCTGCATCTGTTCAACTGTCATGCATGCACTTTCACGAATAGTTTGCCATTGACTTTTAACAAATGAAAAAACCTATAATGTTTGTTTTCATGAAAGCAGACTTGCACTATTTATCAGTGGCGTACCGTACGGGGGCAGGGGGGCGAGTCACCCCGGGCGGCACTTGAGCAGGGGCGGCAAAATAGTAATAAAAGTACACAAAGAAGGAAGGAAAGGAAGAAAAATACTGCAAATAAATAGCATACAGTGGCGAAGTAATGAGGGGCAGGGGGCGGCGCCCGGGCGCAGAACAGGGCGGCATCTGTTTTTGAAAAAAAGAAAGGAAAGCCAAAATAGGTCTTCCGAAATTGTGGCGGAAGTAATAAAGAAAATTTTCCGGAAATTTTACAAATTAAGTGCCAAGGGCTGCATTTTGGGGAGTCGCCCCGGGCGGCATTTAAGCTCCGTACGCCACTGCTATTTATTTACTCTTCAGCTCCAGTTTGTTCCAATTTATATATTTATTATTTTTAATCATTTATTTATCAAACCAATCGTCAGAGAATAAGGTAGGCCCTATCCAACGATCCAAGGTACATAGCACTCATCATTATTACAGAAATCAAATAATAGGCCATAGAAGTATTTAACTTTCATCCAGCTCCTGAAAAAATTAATAAGTGATTTTTACGGCTTTGATAACGCATAATGTTGTATGCAAAATTTAAGTTGTCATGTGGTACCCACAAATAATGGAATATTTTAAAAAGATTTTGCACATGAGTTTCTACGACCAATACGAACAGAACTGGGAGATATCCCAGGCGTTATTACAAAATTGCTTTTTTCACTGCCATCCTACTGTCCATGAGCTCCATGAGCTCCCAACTACTATTGTACTATACCAACGTCTGATAGCGACGCTGCGAGCGTAGCATAAGCGCATAAGAGACCAAAGTATACCTGACTAACAGGCTATTCGTTGATACACAGGATGATGCGGTTAAGAATAGCGCGGACGATCAGGATACCCAACTGGGCGCAACGTTAAGGCGGTATACGGAAGAGAAGAACACCTTGCAGCGGGCTGTCTGCAGACAAGAAGTTTGTCACTGTAGGGAGGAGTAGTTGGACGAGAAGCATGCTATCGGCAGGGGCGCGCACCTGCTGAAAGTCGGTGATACCATGACTGGCGATTTATCCATGGGCGGCAACCGAGTGCTGGGCTCCATACAGGTGCAACAACATCTGTAAGCGACGCTTCGAGCGTGGCATACGTGGCGAGGGAGGTCATCCACACCATGACAAATTGTGACAGAATACCGACAGACCCGTTGCACATAATTAACAGGGGATACCTCGACGCCTGGGACGTTGCCCTTAAGACATATGTGGACGGGCAGTATGCTGTTGACAGGGCTTCGCGCGTGCTTATAGCCCACGACAATATGACCGGGAATTTAACTGGACTTCTAACACAGATTCCAGGATCTGACATTGACTCTCTGGACGGAGCGCAAGTGACGCATCTAATCACCGTCGCGACTACAAATTGAGCCATAGTGACTGCAGTACCAAAGCACCTGACTAGCAAGCGATACGTGAATACCCAGGACGCTACCGTCAGACACCTATGCCTAAGCAGTAGGCCTATGCAGACGAGGAGACTGCCGCCGCTAACAGGTACTCTAAGGAAGTTGCAGCATCTCATTCTCCTCGCGTGTATTAAAAATTAAAATAGCTGAGGAATCATTAGTAGGAGCACGGTCCAGCAAACCATTTGCACATTATGCACAAGGCATCACAATACAACTGGTGATTTAAGCCAGTATGGAAATTACAATCAAAAAGCTGGAAAAATTTATATTACATTTCAAAAAATTAGTTTTGTTTTGGCTAAACAGTGTTTTAGTTTTCGTTTGATCTATTTTCGTCTCGCTTTGGTTTTAATTGCTACAAATTTCGTTTTAGTTATAGTGGCTGTGTCATTTTCAGTTTTCGTTTGCGAAAACGTCCTATTTTCGTTAATTACCATTTTCGTTTTCGTTTCCGTTAACGAAAACAACACCAATTGATAGTTGGCGTGGTATGACGACATTCCGAATTTTTGCTCTCGCTTCAATCTTAATATGGGCAAAGATGACAGCTGATTTATGTATATAAATAATCAAAAACGCGTTGACGCTTTTATTCGCGAAGGAATTCATTCTGTATAGGGCGCAAATGAGCATTTTTCAGAAAAAGTGCTGACTCTGCTGAGATTGTGTTGAGCCTATGGTCTTCTAAGACCAGGTTCGGATTTAGGCATGTGCACTATGTGCCAGTGCACAAGGGCCCCCGCCACATAGGGGCCTCCATCAGGAAGGGGAGAAATTTTTTTGATTTGTTTTTCATATTTGATTATGAAATATTTCAGTATCGTGCAGTGCGCACAGACACAATTTCACGCAAATATCTTAATCTGAGAAACCAGTGGCGTCACTGGAGGGGTGCGGAGGGTGCGGGTCACACCGAGTGTCACCCTCGTAGGGGTGACACCAAAATTAAAAAATGACTGTCTAAAGATATTGTGCAGAGTTTCAGCAGAAATTTATTATTTTTAAATTAACAATAAAAAAACATTTTTCCTAAGCCCAGCTTGCATGTATTGTATCAATTTATCTAAAGCCGAAACTCTGAAACTCTATACTAATTTACTTCTTAGAGCCTTCTAATGCGCTCCGGTCAGTGCCGTCAAGATTAACAAATTACAATAACGCTTCACGTGGTGGATTGATGGCACTAGGACATTTTATAAACGAGAAGCACAGTCACCTAGTGGAACATTCAATTGAACAAGCCATCAAAGAAGTAGCAGCCATGTGTGACACTGTTCAAGTGAATAGTCTGATATCTGCCACTGAAGAAGAGTTGAGGGTGTCCAACTGTCCATTCCAAAATTGACCACTTAAACTGTCTATGATGAAGTGTTTGAGCGTGCACTTTTAATAGAAGTATCGGTACCAAGGATGAGAAGGCATCTGAAAGCAGCAGAGATTAATCTGGAAGATAAAGATTGGGCAATACTAGACGTTTTGACATCCATAGCTGAATGGGACTTCGTGGAATCGGTATGCGGACGTTTCGTCCACAGACTGTTCATCAAGGACTGTTTTCTTCAAGTGGACAATTCGTCAACGGACGAATCGTCAACAGTCAACGGACTGTTCGTCAAGGACTGTTCGTCAAACTGAATCGATTATTTATTCTCGTTGACCAATAAAAGGATTGCTAGTCCATTAAGCGTAACGGAATTTGCGCAAAATATATAGGCCTACAACTGAAGTTGGATTGATAATAATAACTCTCCTTAAAATTAATAGACGTTGGATTGATGAAAATAATTTTTCTTGAAAGTAACGTTGGATTCATGAAAATAGATTTTGTGAAACTAAAAGTCGGATTGATGAAAATAATTCTTGTTCAAATAGAATTTAGATTGAAAATAATTTACGATCTACCATGGGGCAGTCAAGGCTTTCCGATCTTGTGATATTATTAATTGAAAGTGAGTTGCCGAAAGGCAATGATTTCTGATTATTAAGACTTCTGCATGGTCTGGAAAGGGTGGGCGTCCACGGGTGACACCATGAGCTACCGCACCGGGCGACACCAACTCTAGTGACGCCACTGTGAGAAACAGTTTAAAGGTCAGAAATTGGCACCCCGTCCTTAGAGCGCAAGACAAAAGCTCGCCGTCAAATGCGCGCCGCCAAAAGCGCGCTGCAAAAAAAGATCGTCAAATGTGCGCCGTTGAAAGCGCGCAGCAAAGACTATAAGAATGTTCTATTAATTATTATCCCTTTGAATGATAAACTAACCATTTCCCATTGCGATTGATCAAATGTGTGTATTAATTATTAATTAAATACACTATTAATGTGTATGCTCACGTGTAAAGACGGCAACTTAATATACCGTTTGTCAATGAATAATTATTGCATTATTGCCCTTTTCAAGTGAGCACATACATGCATTAAGGTAATTTATAATTTTTAGCTTTTTAAATTTTCGCCCATTTTTAAAACCAGGTATTAGCATCGAATATTATAGGCTATTCGGTGGAATAGAAGTTGGATTGATGAAAATAAGGCTTGCTTAAAGAGAAGTTGGATATATGAAAATAATTCTAGCTTAAATAGAAGTTGGACTGATGAAAGAATTCTTGCTTAAGTAGAAGTTGGATTGATAAAAGAATTTTTGCAAAATAGAAGTTGGATTGATGAAAAGAATTCTAACTTAAATAGAAGTCGGATTGATGAAAATAATTCTTGCTTAAGTAGAAGTTGGATTGATGAAAATAATTCTTCCTTAAATAGACGTTGGATTGATAATAAAGAATTATAGCTTAAATCGAAGTTGGATTAATGAAATATAATAATGCTACAATGGCGGAATAATTTAGAAGGCTAAAACGCTAACAAATAAATTTGTTTCAATTTTGCGCGCTGTTTTCTCATTAATTAAAGAAAGAGTTCTTTCAGTTTTTTTATGTCTACGTCTCGATGTATGCGCGCTATTGTCGGCGCGCGCTTTTGACTGCGCGCTTTTGTCTTGCGCGCTAAGGACGGGTCACCCAGAAATTAGTTTGTCTCGGGCGTGAAGTCATGTCAAATTTCTGGAACTTTGCGTGTGTTTTTTCTTCGCAAATTCGGTCACCAGAGGTCCTCAAATTTGATCTCACGAAGAATGTCAGTTTTTAGGCTCATCACAGCCTGGTGGGACAACCGCTCATTGACAATCGATGTGACGGGCAATGAACGGTCAAGTATCAGTTTAATTTTTGAGAATGAACGTTCCGCACTGCAGTTACTGATCGTCAGCACCATGAACATGCGGAATGCTGACTCCACATTAGGAAATTATCCCTGAATGTGTTTCTGGAGTATCAGCTGATACTCCAGAAACACTCTCTCACTCTCTCACTCTCTCACTCTCGAGGCATCTTGAGCTTGCTGGTCTTTGAATGTGTCTACAAAGTCAACATTTCCTAAGCATGCATCAAGGTCGTCTTTATAGACCTCAACGAAATTCGATGCCGCTGCCAGTAGTTTTTGTGATCAAAGCACATCCAGTTATGCTTAAAACTTCAACCAGTCACAGTAATTTATTTAAACCAGTTTCACAAATCAAGATAACAATGTAATGAGTCATTAGGTGCATTTTTAGCTTCACGAAAACAACATTAACGTATTCAGAAATTAGCAATAGCACTTAGCGGTAATCGATTCGATTACGTGTTGACGTCATTAACACAACAGTTACAGCTACAGTTAATAGGCTCGGTGAACTGTGTAATTGTGTATGCTTTTATTGCCTAAGTCTTTGCATCCAAATGTCCAGTTTCTATTTTAATGTGGTCAAGCTTGTTGTAGTTATTATTTCTTGTGGTAGCCGGTTCCAGTGATCCAAAATTCTTTGGCTGAAAAAGAATTTTCTAATGTCCAAACGCACATGTTCATGATACAGTTTCATGTTATGTCCTCGTAAATTTACACTTGCTGCCTTCCTGAAGAAAGTTTTTTCGACGATATTTCGAGACCATGGAGAATTCTGTAGGTTTCAATCAGATCCCCGTCATTCGTCGTCTTTCCAAGGAGAAAAGACCCAGCTTTTGAAGCCTTTCTCCATGCGGCATTCTAGCCAAGCACCTGACGAGTTTGGTGGCTCTCTTCTGACCTTTCTCAAGGCATTCTATATCTTTTTTGTAGTAAGGATTCCAAACTTGGACACAATATTCTAGATGTGGTCTAATATATGTGTTGTACAGTATCTTGAAACTGTCAATATCTATCTGCCTGAAACTCCTTTATTATCATGCCAAAAACTGCCATTGCATTGCTTGCAGATTTTCTACATTGTTGGCTCCACTTCATATCTTTACTGATCCATACTCCCAAGTCCTTCTCCATTTCAGTTTCCTGCAGGTTTACAACATCCGTTCCATCCCTTAGCTGATAGTTCACGGTCTTCTTTCGTTCAATTTGCATAACTTTGCATTTGGAAGCACTAAATTTTAACAGCCATTCCTTCGACCAGCCTTCCAACCTGTCTAGATCCTGCTGCAAGATCTGTTCATCTTCCTCGCTTTGTATTGTTCTCCATAGTTTTGTGTCGTCAGCAAACATTTTCACCGAACTTTCTATTGTGTCTGGTATTTCATTGACGTAAATTAAAAATAACAGTGGCCCTAACACCGATCCTTGTGGCACTCCGCTGAGAACTGCTGCCCAATCTGTTTCGTGTCCATTTAGTGCCACTCTCATTTTCCGATTTGTTAAGAAGTCCTGAATCCATTTCAGCAAAATCCCTCCAATTCCATATCCTTTGAGTTTGCTAATCAATCTCTGATGAGGCACTGTATCAAATGCCTTCTGATAGTCCAAAAATATTGCATCGACCCCCATATCCCTCATCCAGTGCCTGTGTCCACTCGTCCAATGTTTCTAGCAGGTTAGTCAGACATGATATGTTTCTAGTGAATCCATGCTCGTTATGTGATAAAGGATCATTTGCATATAAATGCTTCAACATTTTACCTCTCAGTACTGATTCCATAACCTTGCATGGCACCGATGTCAATGCCACTGGACGATAGTTCTCTGCCTCAATTTTTAGCCCTTTTTAAATACAGAGATAACATCAGCGCACTTCCAGTCTTCTGGCAATACTCCTTCTTGAAGTGACTTATTGAACAGTATAGCAAGTGGAACACCTAAGACACTTGCTAACTCTTTTAGAGCTTTAGGGTGCGGTCCATCTGGTTCTGGAGCTTTGTTATCTCTTGAATTTAATCATTTCTTTTCAACATCCTCCTGGGTTATCTCGAGGTACTTAATATCGGTTACAGGTGTACCTTCAGGATGCCTCTGAAACGTAGGCACAGCTCCTTTGCCTTCGTCAACAAACACTGATTGGAAAAAAATCAGAAGTTCTTCTGCCGTTTCCGAATCATCCTGTATCATAGAGCCATCTCGTTTCCGAATCTGTAGTATTTTATTTCGCACAACTTGCTTGCTTCTAAACAGTATAGCAAGAAGGCCTTTGAATGCCTTTTTGCTCTCTTTAAAGTTTGTTGTTTAAGGGTTTCCTTTGCCTTATCTGCTTTGGTAATTTTGTTCACCTTGTGTCTTATAGTCTTGTATTTCTCATAATACATACTGATGTCTGTTTGTTTGAACAAGTTAAACAGATGATTTCTTTCCTTTATGAGTTTTATGGTCTCTTTTGAAATGAAATGTGACTTTTTCTTCTTTCGTGTTCCTGCATACGGTATGCAAATGGCCTCTGCTTCCAAATATTGTCTCTTGGTGCTCTCCCAGCTCTCGTCAACGTTATTATTCTCCAGTTCCTTTTCCCAATCAGTACTTGCAAAGATAATTCCCATCTTTAGGTAGTTTCCCCTCGAGTATGCTCTCTTTGTATTTCTTGATTTAGTTGTCTCTTTGCACCAATACTTCAGTTTCCATAGAATGCCGACATGATCACTTGATCCAAGTGGTGCTAAATATTCCATTTCTTCTACCATACTGCTGTCTGTGACAAGTATATAGTAAAGTTTGGATTGTTGCTGAACTGCCACAATTCGAGTGGGTTGAAACACTTTCTGGCTTAAGAAGAAGGTCAAAGAATCTGGCTTGCAAAAAATTTCTCCTCCAGTTACCATAATAGTTCTCAAAATCTATGTCTGGCAAATTAAAATCCCCATAAGTGTTACAAAATATATGCCTTTCATGTTGCATGGATCAGCCAGTAATTTTAATAGGTTCTCGTTGTTGATGCCATTGCTTGTTGGACTTCTGTAGACTGTTTCTACCAGCAATCTTGCCCCGTATCCAACGTAATTGTGCTCCACACTGAATCTTCAAAATCATTGTGCTCCAGCTTCAAGCAAGGCATTGAGATAAGTGATTCGTGTAAATAATGCATTACTCCTCCTCCTTTCCGTCCCTTCCTTTCTTTCCGGTAATCGTAATCGTAATCGTAATCTCCAAACTTCTAAAGCGCCACTCGAAAGCCAAGCGCAGGGCACCAGCTTATTCACGAGCGCTGCGTCTAGTCAGAAGGATTGTCCGGTACATTTCAAAGTGTTCCAAATGGAACTCAGCATCAGTCATATCCTGTGAAGCCCAGGTTTCCGTAATTCCTATTATTTTTAAGCTTTTCTGTGATACCAGATGTTTGACTTAAGTTAGTTTGTTAAAGAGACTTCGAGCATTTGTGTAGTAGCAGTTTACCTCGAACCTGTCTGTTGCACATAGTTTATCTTGTTCTGAGTTCTAGTTCTTTGTTTGTTTAGCCCTTCTGCCTGGTACCATTATTCATTGCTTATCACTCTCTTCCATCTTGTTACCACTTTGTCTTGTAGATTACCAGATCCTCTCCTGCTGCCTTCCTGCGATTTCCCTCTTCCACCAGTAGGCCTAGTTTCCTCTGTGCTTCTTCTCCTTTGGCGTCAGATCTTGGACTATGAAAACATGTGCGTTTCTTGTCGAGCGTAGTTGTCGTGCTTTGAGCAGAACCTCGTTGTTTGTCTGGTCATCGCAGAAGACTACTTTCAGTGGTCTTGGTTTGGTGTCCTCGACACCTTCCTCCTTTGCCTCTGCACTCTGCAGTCACCTTTTCTGGCTTTTTCCAAGACGTGTCACTTGCTTGATTTTTCCTTCAAATCGGATAGATTTCAGCAATTCTTCCACTTCTCCCATGTCATCCTGAATCCTATCTCTTGCTTCAGCGGCCTCGCTTTCAGAAACTCCAAATAAAATGACATTACTGCTTCTTGCTTTTCTCTCATTTTCCTCTTGCAGGGATTCATTGATCCTCAATTCCCAATGCTGTCCACCTTGAAGTCTCCTTGAGATATTTCCTTTTTAGCTTCGGCTGAAATTCCATCCACTGCTTTCTCTAATTTGATTATTCTGGCTCTATCATTTTCACTTGTCTTCTAGTTGATCTATCCGGGCAATGATCTTGATTGCTGCAGCCTGTACACTACAGTATCAATGCAAGGTTTTCTCTTGCATTAGTACCTTGTAAGTTGACGGCGCAACTTCTTCGCATTTACAATAGAACCAACCAACGTTCGCACATCTCGCACCCAATACTATCTTTTGCAGCATCTTTACAACATTTATCAAACAACTTTACTTTGTTATCGAGATCTTCTCCAGGTTTCACGCTTGGTTTTCGAGAGCCTCGCGCTGCTTTCGGTGTTGCCATTCAGCTGTTCAACAGTCCTGTAGTATCGCCCGTACTACCGTTCGTAACTTTGCCGATTCTCGTAATCTTAACTTAATTCTCCGAACGAACTACCGTTATTACGCAGTACTTTAATTTAAACGCAGTACTTTAAATTAAGCGCCGTACTTTAGTAGAACAGTTGTAATTTAAACAATAACACGACCAATTGACTAGGCTAATTCAGACCAGGACACAATTTCACACAAACTTCAATCTTGATTGACAGTGAAATAGACAAGTTAGCAACTTCGACTTATAGAGCAGATTCAAATAAAGTAGCGTAGTTACTACTTACTAGTTCTAGCTTCGGTAATCTATCGTTTTAGCTTTCTAAAATTATTCGCCATTGAATAGGTTTTAGCGGTGGTCGAATAGGCCTATACAAGCTGGATTGACGCAAATAGTTATTGCTAAAAAGAAGTCGGATTGATTAAAATAATTTTTACTTAAATAGACGTGGGGTTGATGAAAAGATTCTTGCTTAATTAGAAGTTGGAATGATTAGAAATAATTGTTGTTTAAATAGAGGTTAGACTGATGACTGATGTAGGCCTATATGGTGCTATTGATAGGTCGCAGGTTTCACTTCTGGCACTGCTTGCTGTCAGTGCCGCCTTTGATAGTGTAGACCATAATATTCTCCTTAGGCGCCTTTCTGTCTCATTTGGCCTTTCTGGTAACTTCCTTGATTGGCTCGTGATAATCACAATTTGTAACACATTTTGCTTTACCTAACGATTTACAATGGCGTAAGTTTATGTCATTGAGTAGCGTCTTCCAGTTGGAGTAGGAAGCTGAAATTTTGCCAGAATAATACAAATGACAAGTGTAAAAAATGTAGGGGGTGTCCTGGCCTCTGGCTTGACTTTTATTTTTTTGACCACCCTAATGTATAGCTGTATTACGTGAGCCTTATCGCTAGCTAGAAATTTCTGACTACGGTAGCACGTGGCTCAGATTTTAGTTTTGTCGTTTCAATAACGTTCTTCGGAAACGTCTTCAATTTTCTTCAGTAACGTCCAACCATTACACTGGGCAACAAGCATTTTGCTACTGGGATTCTAACACCTGTTCCTCACTAAATTTGACATGCTGATTCCAAATCCGAAAACCGTTTTGTCTATCACGTCCAGTTTTTAAGTTAGACTATAAGATTCCTGAGATTCTTTCAGTTGCATACGCGTATACTTTAATAAATTTGGCATTCTGAATCCAAATCCGGAAACCGTTTTCGTCTATAACGTCCAGTTTTTAAGTTATAATTATGTTCTGCAGCTGATGAGTCGTATAAGCCTCAAATGGCTGAAGAATAGCCTCACCAATTTGACTCGTGAGAGACTTGTCACTATCAAAGTGGAAAGCAGAACTGTTAGGTTCAAGACTGAAGCAATGGAATCTGCTACAGGAAGACTTCAAATTTGTTTTTCGCAATCGTCAAACCAATCTGGTTTCCTTTCACCAAATGGAAGGTGGCATTTGTTTCTGTGCTGATGTTGATGGTCTCATGCATGAGCTGGGATATGTGCATGGGAGCATTTGTTTGGTTGTTCAGAACTTTCTTGGTGCCGGGGTAATCAAGGAGCAGCGAATTATGCTCAACTTGTAGAGAAACTTCTGAGGGCACATGAATTTTTGGTGTTAGGGTGTCACTTATGATGCATTTCTACACTTTCCATCCAATCTGGGCGATGTCATCGATGAGCATGGGGAAAAGTTCCATCAGAATACAAAGGTGATGAAAAGCGGATATATGACGAAGTTAAATCATAGCATGATGAGAGTTGGTTCTTACAAAGAGAGACGGATCTGCCTTGCAAACACAAAAACAAATGCCTCAAACATTTTTGAACTCTTTGCTTTCATTTAAAGTGTGAGTTGAGAAAGAAGTGATTGTTCATCAACATGTCTGTTGTATGTTCTTTTTGTTTGGTTTAGCAGTAACATCGTTTTAGGGTGACATATTTCATACTGCAAATGTCCTGCATTAATTCGCAATTGTGTGAACTTTCACTGATGCGTACCTGAAAAAGCAGATGCGCTAGCCAAATTTCGATTTCATATTTGGAATCAGTGTCCAATGTCCATAATATAGTTAAGAAAAAGCGCAATATCAAATGCCTAGAACATTTTTAACATACTTTCCTTTCGCTAAAAGTATGAGTTGAGAATTCGCAATTGTGTAGAACCTCACCAATGCGTACCTGAAAAACCTGACATGCTATTCAAATTTAGATTTCATATTTGAAATTAGGGTCCATTATATAGTTAAGAACAAGCGCAAAATGCTTCGAACATTTTTAACATACTTTCCTTTCGCTAAAAGTATGAGTTGAGAATTTGCAAATGTCAATTGTGTAGAACCTCACCTATGCGTACCTGAAAAACCTGGCATGCTAGCCAAATTTAGATTTCATATTTGAAATCAGCACCCAAAATTTAGCTAAGAACAAGCGCAAAAGCAAATGCCCAATACATTTTAATACGTCTCTTTTGTTGATAGTATGTGTTGAGAATTCGCAATTGTGTAGAACTTCACCTATGCGTACCTATTAAACCTGACGTGCTAGCCAAATTTCGATTCATATTTGAAATCAGCGCCCAAACTTTAGTTACATTTATAAGTTCTCAGTAGCAAACCAAAAATATTTTTTATTGCCAAGTGTTATGAATGAATTCCAACATCATGTGTCGTAGACAGGGCTGTATTAACTTAGGTGGAGGCCCATAGCACGCCGCAGTAAAGGCAAAATGTGTTACAAATTGTGATTATCTTGGTAACTTTCTTATGAGAACTCCTCTGATTGGCTTGCTGTCATCCTATGATGGAACTGATCTTAGCTAAGGATTCACTTTTGTGCCTTTACGTTACCTATACATACATGTACCAATATTCAAGAGTTTTAAGGCTGCTTGGGAAATGAGGCATATGACAAATTGCAGAGACTGGAGCCAAATGCTGAAACAGAAAATTTCCGTGAATCCACCATCACCTTTCTCAACAATATGCCTGGAAGGAAATGGCAGAAGATGAAGTGCAGATTGTCCAATGAGTCCAGTGAACGGATTGTGAGAAGCAGGGCAAACAGACTTCACGAGGGAGCAAGCTTCAGAGATTTTGCTACAGAGAGCAATTTTGTTACAAAAGCAAAGCTACTCCAGTCCGTGAAGTGGGTGTTTCATTTCTCACCTTTCCACCTGACGAGTGGAGTGAGGACACAGACTATCAACATTCAACATGGAAAGAAATGGATCAGAGCATTGCGTGTCAGCTGAACACAATGCCAAGCTCTTTGAAGAATTCAACTCCTCCAGATGATGAGGTCATGAGGAAAGTTGTTGCCTCAACAACTTACAGTTTCTCTTGCAAGTTTTTGAGGCAAACAGAACGGCTGTTCCCAATTATACTTCGAAGAATTCTTCTATAGATGCAGTGCTGAAGAAATGAAGTTCTGCGAAACATACTTCTAGGGACATCACTTGAGAGTTGTTGATTGGGAGGGGTTCGTGAGCACCGTCTTCCAGTTGGAGTAGGAAGCTAAATTTTGCCAGAATGATACAACTAACAAGTGTAAAAAACTGATGGTTGTCTTGGACAATAGCATGAATTTCATTTTTGACCATGTGACCATGGACCACCGTTAGGGTGATTCTTAAAAATAAAAGTTTGAAACTACTGTTCGCCAAGGTTCCATTTGGTTCCATTACCTCCAGAAACATCGCACAAAAAGTTGTATGAAAAATTTTTATATTTAGGACTGGCACAACACCATCAAAGTTTTACCCCTTATAAAATATAGGAACACTCGAAAAGTAAGCATAATAGTTGTAATCAACCATGAAAAGTGAACATTTAAACCAGGAATAAATTCAACTGTTATTACCTTCTACAAATATGGGGATATTCTGAAAATTAACACATCATTTTATTCAGTTTTAAGAGCTCTATCTAGCGGTGTACTGAATGGCAGTTAATTAGTTTTCAATTAGAATATTTTACAAGAAAACCTACAATTTTCTCGAAAAACGCTTTGTCTCGTAACTTTGGCCCTCTGGTGGGGGCGGAAGACATTAATATTTTTTTTTAAATTTTGAACAGTTTTTGATCCATGCAATTAGGCAACTTTTGGTTGCTATTACTTTTCGAATTTCTAAGTTGCGCTTTTTTCCACTGCACCCTTTTGTGTATGCTTGTTCGAAAAGATTTGTGGTGATCGGTCTCAGGAACTCACGGATCAAATACCACTAAAATGCCAATAAAAATAAATAATAAACAATCAACGAGAACATAGACAATATTAGACATTGTAGAAATTATTTTTTAGTTGAGCTTAAGTAAAATCATCCAGCCTTTCTGTTTAAAAATAAAAAATAGGTCCAAAAATGCGAATAAAATACTTATAGGCCCTACTCGAAATGACGAAAATTATTTGTAAAAATCAAAATTTCAAAGACGTTGTGCCAGTCCTAGATATTGTTCGATCCTGCTAATTTTTGGGCTACATTACTTTTAAACCATTTGGCACGGAATGCCGAGTTGGCGAAAGTAAACAACTGAAGTTGAAAATTTTCCATTAGCGATGCGACCACCCTAACCACCCTATTATACACACGATCGATCAGGCCAAGATAGGAAGAATCAACATGTAAGTCGGACGATGGAGAAGCGAATGCCGCAGTAAATCAAGCTCAAGTTAAACTGAGACTTGGTTTATGTGTTGGTGCTGCGAGGCCGTTTTTGTTGCATCAGTCTTTCAACATTTCGAAGTTTAGTCACCCTCTGTACGTGGATGGCTTTTGGTCGTTTTTGAACTGATGTCGTGTTGTCTCGGTGAGACTTGTTGAATTTTGGATGCCATCTTGGCTGGCGTTTGGGTTCTACGCCTGTGAAGTATATTTTCCATTTAAATGTTGCATTAGACGAATCATTTTACATACCCTATTACATTACCGGTAGCCCACCACTCGGTTTGTAAAATTTGTGTATTGTCATTTTGCTTTATTTTGTGGTGAATAAACTACTTACTTACTTACATTCTGTCGGTGGTGGCAAAAAGCGATTGTCACGGAGGGCGTCAGAAAGAGTAATATGTTACCATTTGTTATATTTATTATTTAACTGCATAGATAATATCGAGTATTTCTACAGCTCCGACTAATTTAGCCTATACATTGAGCTTTAGAAGGCCACTGATTACCTGAAACAACATAAAGATCTCGAGTCCAATTTTCTCTGCCAAAGAAACTGATGGTTAGTATGCGTACAAACTTTGGGCCGACATCTTCCACTGTAAACGTATAACGGCATTTCGGAAATAACGTTTTCGGAGAATTATCTATCCACAGCCAGCATCTGATTACACCATGGAGGTCGCCATCCGAGTACAAATAGTTGAAAGATAATACGTCTCCAACGTTTACGTAGTAGTCGCAAGGCTTATCATTGCACGTTAGTTCAAATCGGTCGTCAGGACCTGAGCCTAAAAGCAAATTTGCATGGAATTATTTCCAATATTTGGCAACGTTGGTACATTTAATAACGTGGAACATCGGTCATAGTTGTCATCGGTCACCCATCATCAGTCTGAGATAACAGAAGACAACAGTTACTGTTCAAATAGAAAGCGCGAGAGTCACTGCTTAATGCTTATTGTATGTGTGTTTGTCTGTATGTTTGTATATTGCTGTAGATTAGGGTGGTGCGAAAAAACTAAATTGCGAATTTACAAGTGTAATAGCGTTTAAAAGTTGTATTTGGTTAAAGAAAATGACTGTGCAAAAATTAGGTGCATTGTTTTGATGTTCTGCGGGTATACCCGTACCAGCGAGTTTACCCGTACCCGCGGGTCGGGTGTGGATCTGGTCGGGTCGGGTACGGGTAGAGTCATCACGGGTACGGGTATACCCAGATTTACACGTGCCGACACAAAGTTTTTAGGCTACAAATTCATCCTTGCATACAATAGTGAATCTTTCACCGGCAAAGACTTTCATGTAGGCTAACTGGCACAACCTAAATCTAAGTACCATATGCCTGCACATATGTGCATATACATTAGGGTGGAGTGAAAAAACCGAAAATTAGAAATTCAAAAAGTAATAGCAACCAAAAGTTGCCTAATGGTATGGGGTCAAAAAATGTAGAAAAAGTTTTTAAAAATATTAATGTCTTCCGCCCCCACCAGAGGGCCAAAGTTACGAAAAGTAGCATTTTTTCGAGAAAATTGCAGGTTTCCTTGTAATATGTTTTAATTGAAAACTAATTAATTTTCATTCAATATACCGTTAGATAGAGCTTTCAAAACTGAATAAAACGATATATTAATTTTCAGAATATGCCCATATTTGTAGAAGTTATTAACTTTTTACCATTTCCTCTGGTTCGTGACATGTCGCGAAGTCTGAAAACGGTTAAACACTAATAACTTTTTATCCTTCGAGATATTTCAACCCATAGTATGTCATTCGATTCAGCTCTGAACCGCCGTTCTAACGGTACATTGTGATGCGGGATTGTTAACAGTACACATTTGTTTTACATTTTGTTACAGTTTTAGTCAAGTATTTTTTGCAATTTTTCATTGATTCTGTTGTCATTTCAGCTGAATGCGCACTTTATCCGATAAATTGAGCTCTAGGAACATTCCATTTTGATCGGGAATAATTGCGAAATGTCGAAGTATAAAAGCTACATTGCCTACTCCTTCTTAAACATTGTTTTCGAAGTTCGGACACAGTCAGGAACTACTGCAGACTGTTCTACCCCCATATGAGAAATGTTTCTCTGTTGAACTGGTCCACTACCTTGATTTTCACTCTCTAATGCCTCCACTTCAGTCTGGATTTAGGAAATCCCACTCAGTGGAATCTCATATGGTGAGTCTTCTAGCAGATATATTTCATGATGTGGACCGTAGCCATGTCATTCTACTCTCCCTCTATGACATCAGTTCCGCTTTTGACACTGTTGATCATACCATCCTCTTAGACCTGCTGTCTAGTTTGTCTGATATGGTTGACTCTGCTCTTATTTGGTTGCATTTGTTCCTCACGGTTCGCACTGTTTCTGTAATTTTCGGTCCTACCCGCTCTCTCTGAGTCCACGTCACTGATGGCTTACCTCAGGGCTCTGTCTGTGTTCCCCTTCTGTTTATTTTGTAAACGTCAGATCTAGCTAGGATTCTTGGTCCACTCAATGTCCTCTTCCACCAATATGCTAATGACACGTGATCTTGGATTAATTCTCGATCCTGTCCTCTCTCTGTCACGATCTTAAGGTCTATTGTACTTCAGTTTATGCTCTCCATGGCCTTTGCTCCCTTCGGTCTTCGGCCTGTGGCCACTTGGCTGTCCCTGGAATGCGTACCTCTATGGCCCAGTCTAGGCGTCTCGCTTCTGTTGGCCCTCCAACTGGAACCGACTGCCGCAGTCCCTTAGGGCTGACTTCCTTTCTGTTTCCTCTGACCAGTTCCTCAAGCGCCTGAAACTTCTCTTTCTGTCAGTGAAGATACTTCCTGGGTTGGGAGAGCGTCTGATTTTAAGTGGCGCTTAAGTAGAAACATGATGTACTAGGTCTTGTTTTGGTTTAGACAAAGACGATTAGCGGATAACCCTCCATCAAGAGCAGCTGAAACCTCTAGAACGCGTTCAACCATAGCAGCGGCTGCGACGGCAGGGTCATGAAAGTAAAGAATGAATGGAACCAAGAAGCGCAGAGTCGACAATCTCAAACGACCTAAACAGCAAGTCTAAGTGGATGTTGTGATCAACAGTGTCAAAAGCGGCACTAATGTCATAAAGGGAGAGTAGAATCATATGGCTACGGTGCACATCATGAAAAATATCTGCTAGAAGACTCACCATATGAGATTCCACTGAGTGGGATTTCCTAAATCCAGACTGAAGTGGAGGCATTAGAGAGTGAAAATCAAGGTAGTGGACCAGTTCAACAGAGAAACATTTCTCATATGGGGGTAGAACAGTCTGCAGTAGTTCCTGACTGTGTCCGAACTTCGAAAACAATGTTTAAGGAGTATGCAATGTAGCTTTTATACTTCGACATTTCGCAATTATTCTCGATCAAAATGGAATGTTCCTAGAGCTCAATTTATCGGATAAAGTGCGCATTCAGCTGAAATGACAACAGAATCAATGAAAAATTGCAAAAAATACTTGACTAAAACTGTAACAAAATGTAAAACAAATGTGTACTGTTAACAATCCCGCATCACAATGTACCGTTAGAACGGCGGTTCAGAGCTGAATCGAATGACATACTATGGGTTGAAATATCTCGAAGGATAAAAAAGTTATTAGTGTTTAACCGTTTTCAGACTTCGCGACATGTCACGAACCAGAGGAAATGGTAAAAGTTAATAACTTCTACAAATATGGGCATATTCTGAAAATTAATATATCGTTTTATTCAGTTTTGAAAGCTCTATCTAACGGTATATTGAATGAAAATTAATTAGTTTTCAATTAAAACATATTACAAGGAAACCTGCAATTTTCTCGAAAAAATGCCATTTTTCGTAACTTTGGCCCTCTGGTGGGGGCGGAAGACATTAATATTTTTAAAAACTTTTTCTACATTTTTGACCCCATACCATTAGGCAACTTTTGGTTGCTATTACTTTTTAAATTTCTAATTTTCGGTTTTTTCACTCCACCCTAATATACATGTAGTGTCGTTGGTTCGCCCGATGATTCGGGATTGTCGACCGACAGTTGGGAGAGAGATAACACGTTGTAATTGTCTTCGATGCTTTCTTTATTCTGAAGAAGATGCACGCTCGGACCCCGTGTCCCGATTGACAAAAGGGACAGGAGTCCCGCCTAACGAACGCGCTGGATCTCGATCTCTCTCTCCTTTCTCTCTTTTCTGCCGTAAGGGCTACCATATATATAGCCCTATCAAAACCTACATGGCATTCCTTTACCAGGCGCCAGTCAGTCTGTCTGCGCGTGCAGGTCTGTGTGGCAGGCACGACTACGCACGCTGGGGCATTCCTGCCACGCCTACTCATAGCACAGGTCTCTGCCTTCCCTCATTACTCTCTGTCCGTCTTTCCGACTGTCTGTCCGTCTGTCTCCCTCTCGCTCTGTATATCTGTGTGACCATCTCTCTAATTCCTGGGTGTGCCATAGAAGTCATCCCCTACATACACATAATATATAGTTATATACATTTACCCATAATATATACATATACAGTGTTGGGACAAATAGTCAGGTTGACTATTTAAATAGAATAGTAAATAGTACCTGTAAAAACTATTTCAATAGTATTTAAAATAGTCAATAGGTGCAAACTATTGCAAATACCACTTGACTATTTAAAAACTATTTAACTTTTATCGGTGTCAATTACATACATACATACAAACACACACAAATACATAAATACGTAGTGCATACAATACATATATAAATATATGCATATATATAACCATTTTTGGCTCGCAGAAGGTCCGAGACACCTGTTTCTACAGTAAAGTTGTGTTAGGCTGATGCAAACTCCACATTGGAGAAGGAGTGAAAACTGCTTTATTTCTGAAGATTTTGTCAACGGCAAAAGTAACGACTTATGCTAATAATGTTAGGCACAGGATCAACACCAGGTGGAAAGTTGATCTGGTGGAAAGAATTTTAGTTTAGTTCTTGAGGATCTGATACAGAAGTCTTGAAATTATTACAGAATTCATAAAACATTGCTTCATGTTGATTTAATTTTAATAGTTATTTTGCAAAGTGTGTTGCTTAGAATGCTGTATGAATTGCAGGTGTGGTTAACAGTAGGTTGTGGAATAACATTTGTTGTGTAACGTTAATGATAATAAGTAAGAAATTACAGAAGTTAAGTTTTAAATTTATTCTTTAAGACTGGTGGTTGACTATTTACTTTTTGCTAAATAGTAAATAGGTTCACACTATTTAAATATTATTTCAATAGGACCTTTTTCATAACTATTTTAAATAGTGACATCAATAGTCATAAACTATTTAAATACTATTTAAATAGTATTTATTATTGAAATAGTCACAACACTGTACATATACACATTACACATATATACATCTACAAATAAATGCATACACATAATTTTATATGCATTTACACATATATACATATTAGCCTGGTCCAAACTTACATGGGGAAAAATATATTTTTTCAAAATATGCTGCTCCACAAGGCTGCCCCTGTTACACTTGACTAGAAGACTCTGTGTTGACAAAATTGAAGAGAGCTGACCAGAGCCGTTTTAAGGCGTTTGGGGTCCTAGGCACAAACCCTAACCTTAACGTAACCCGATATCCGCCTCAATCTTTCAGTCTCAGATATAGAGCATTGCGTTAATGCATTGCATCAGCTTATATGTCATTTTGAAAACCTATTGATATAGTACTAAAGTACTAACACAGCTAGCACAACAATCTTTGTGTAAAATAAAAGTTTTGCTTAACATACATTAAAGTTCTTATTGTTAATTTGTTATTCAAATTGAAAATGAGATTGTCTTGAGTAGCCTAAATGTTTGCTATACATGGATCGTCAGAACATTTTCTTACAAACGTAGCTTTCGTGCTTGCTCTCAGCAAAGTCTCTTATAATATCATCGAAATTCAATGACTCCAACACATCTGATTCTATGCTCATGACAGACAGATGGTTGGCCAACCTTTCCAATTCCTAGTTTCTCTTCGCAATACCTCTCATATAATGTTTACGCAATCTTGGTGGGTTGTCTGATAGTTATTTTAATAGATCATCCAAAAAATGATCGTAGTTAGTGACAACTTGGAAAAATGGCAAATCGGTGATAACTGACAATCACAATCTGCATAAAAAAATGGTTGAAACCATCGACCTAGGTCGATGGTTGAAACTATCAAAATAACTTAACATTAATACATTGGAGGTGGAAAGGAAGTGAAAAGAGCAGTTTTAGATTTGTTAAGTTAAATAAGTTTGCCAAGCTCACTACAGAGTAGGCCTACCGGCATGGCGACATCTGCTAACTGTGAGAAATTTGATTACATTTTGTTAAAATTTGAAATTTAAAAGTAAAACAATTTAGAAACTTACTAGATTATAAAACTGAGAGATTTCATATCACAAATTTATATTAACTTACCAAGACATAAAAAATTCTTTGACAGAGTTGTAAAAAGCACACATATGAAGGCAAACAAAAATTAATATGCAGGAAGCTGTGCGGACAGTGTGCTCTATGCGTTATTATTAATTTATTTCAGAATATAGGCCTACTCCTGCGTTTAATACCATTAATTAAATTTTACTAAAAATGCAGACGTTTGTTTTAAATGTGTTATTGTTCATAGGCTACTTTGCAGAATTGTTAGAACTTAAAGTATTTTTCAGCAATATCATCGTATTGTTATTACGTGGTCGCGATGTAGGTTTTGTTTCTGGGCGGCCCGGGGCCCCTGTTTTGCGCGGGGCCCAAGGCACGTGCCTCGTGTGCCTAGGCCTTAAAACGGCACTGGATCTGAGCATGTTTAGAGGTCGCTAGGTTTTGACACTTTTGTAGAAATTGCAAAAATTGCGCATCTGACGCGTTAATAGTTTCATTGTGAATTAAAATAAGCACCCCATGAACACCAAGCACCATCTTTCTAAAGGTTCCATGACATTTAAACACACGACACATAATCACGCGATACTTAAACACAGACACTTCAACACAGCAATATATATATATATATATATATATATATATATATATATATAATTATATATAGTTCTCTTGTATAGTAAGCCATCAACACACAGAAATCAGATTTATCTGATGCTAACTTCCACCACGCTTTCAGTGATTCGTCTTGTCTCTGCTGCTCTTCGAATTTCTTTGCGTCTGCAATTTGCATCTGTTGTTCTTCATCTTTCTCATCTTTTTTAAACAAATTTCCTATCTCCACCTCACACTCATTATCCTCTTTCGTTTCATTTAAATTGCCATTCTTGCATGCAGCAATCTCTTGTTCATTAATCTCTTATATTAAGTTAAACCATCTTGTATTAGGCTTTTTGCTCATCACTTTCGTTTTCCTTGTCACTTGATCGTTCAATTTCGCTTTTCTCTTTGACATCTACGACTTTCTTTCGCTGACTCTTGGCGTTATATCCACTTGCACATCTCTTTGTATAATTTCCACTTGTGGCACGGCTTTAAGTTCTGCAATAAGTTCGGAATGCAACAGAAATCTTTATATTCTGTCCTCTCCATCTAGCACACATTAATGTGGCATAAGGTGTAAGTGAACCTCTTGATTTATGTAGAATTTCCTCTTCTTTCACATCGTTACAGCACAACCTGACATCAATTATTTTCACCAACTTTGCAGGAATGACATCTCTTCCCATGCATTGTAAATTCACTTTTCCAATCTGCTTCAATTTCATGCCTTCCAGTAATTCTCAGATGATCTCCCGAACCTCTGATAGTAGATGATGAATACGACAATTTCGCTGTAGCACGGCACAATCGGCACATGCCTCTACAAGGGCGCTTTGACACACTAAAAACCTTAGTCAGGACACGCTAATTTGAAATAATATGTCATGAGTCTGGGCTTAAATGATTCCAAGGATGTTGCTGAACGTATTGAAGGTGGAAGATTGTTCCAACACCTAGGTCCAGCAACAGAGATACGCGGTCTCCGAAGAAGATTTTTGATGTTCGTACCTTCAGATCACCCTGCGCCTCAGATCGCAAAGAGTGTCCCAACTTTTATTATGACACGCCGATGCAGTATGCTCTGAGATACTCCGGTGCCACACCATAGAGGGACTTGAACACCAGCAGGACAAGTTTATGGTCTATACCAGTGTTTCTTAACCAGTGTTCGACCGAACCCCTGGGGTGAGCCAGTGCCAGAGGTTCGGCAGAGGTCCTCTTAAATATAGGCCTATACATATTCAGGGTCAGTGAGTGTGAGTGAAAAATCATTTGCTATTTTATTTTCATTTTTCGACTTTTATTTAATAAAATAGTTAACTGTAAGTAGTTAATGTATTGAATGTATTAATATTGTATCACATTTTGGTACAATTGTTTATTTCCTTTTGTTCCCATTAACATAACATAACATAATAAGGGTTTTAAGTGGTTCAGAAGACGTTTAGTCTGTGTTAGAACCACTGCAATTAACCTGGAACATGATTAATAGCCCAATTTTCCTAGCTTCTTCTTAAAAGCTGTGATAGTGTCCACACCTCTTCAACCTTTCTTCATATCCCAAATCCTTGTAGCCCCAAATCATTTTTGTAGCTCTTCTCTGCACCTTCTCCAGCTTTTCCAAGTAGTAATAATATAAATCCTCTGGGCCAACCACCCAAACTATAGGTTATTATTACAAATTGAACCTATAAGAAACCACATTTCTATATAATACCCAAGTTCTCGCTATGACTCATCGATCGAAACTATCGGAAATCCCCAAGGTATCGATCGATGAGTCAAATGTCGCGAAAGTTCCCAACAGTTTCGATCAGTCGTCACACGGTCGAAAACTGTTATCTCATTTTGACTTAAAGAAAAATCTTCTGTATATAAAATGGAATACAAAACGAAAACAGTAAAACAATTACGAAACATTGCTAAAGAGAATGGCTTGGTTAGATATTCGGGACTGCGAAAAGCGGATCTCGTGACATTAGTATCATCGAGACTTTTGCAAAGCGTTAAGACTGTACACGAAAGCGATCTGTTAGACGCTCCAGTTCCAGACATCAAAGTTCCAACGCTTGTTCCAGGTAAGTATAAACCTCCATCTAATACATGGACATCTCGTTTTAATAATGTTGTGACTGAAATGAAGAAGAAGGTTAGGTCGAAACTTAATTCTTTTGCGGATTGGATCGATAATTTCATAGCTCCTCGAGAAAAGAAACCCGTAAATGAAAAATTAGAATCGTTGAAGTCAAAGATTTCGGGTATTTATAGTAAAATTAATAAAAAGAAGTTTGAAATCCTAGAGACCGCGAATGCTATTAAAGGATTTACTAAGCGATACACAGTCGAAGGAACTGGGGGATTGACGTCACATCTTTCCTCAATGCTGTAAGGCCGCGGGTAGTCAGTCTGCTAACGAAATCTCGAGGGGTAAAAGTTCAATTCAATCTTATGTGTGTAATGGGGAAAGTAGATATGAAATCTGGGGAAGAAGTCGAGGCTGAACCTAATTTTAAATCGAAGACTGAGATCATTTTAGACGCAACCGACGTGGGTGAAATATATAGCGGTGCAGTGGATAAAATTAAGGAGAGCATGGCGAGTTATCAGATGCGAGGTAGTAATTGGAGGTTTAAATCCGTTGCGAAGTTGGATATCGATACGGTTGTTTATAAACCGTTGAAAGGAAGTTCTTACATTCCACTACCGCCTATTTAGCGAGTAAAAAGGGAATTATTAATATGAAGAACGAAGACGAAGAATGTTTCAAGTGGTGTGTAACGAGAGCTTTAAACCCCGTTGAAGGACATCCATATCGAATTACAAAAGAATTAATCAAGCAGTCTGAGGAACTTAATTGGTCAGGCATTGAATTCCCAGTAGCGGCGGATGCTAATGTGATAAGCAGGTTTGAGAGAAATAATAACATTAGTATTAATGTCTTCGGTTACGAGACAGATGTTAAACTATACCCTATATATATATCTAAGCATGAAAGCGATACCTATGTAGATCTATTGCTTATTTCCGACGGAGAAAAGAAGCATTATTGTTGGATAAAGAACTTTAA